>JAANQP010000067.1:0-65057 GCA_011320165.1 Fusarium protoensiforme
CCCTCTCAGCCTGTGCCCGAGGCGTGTAGTGAATATCCTTCAGGTTCGCGACCCCTGACTTGATCAGTTCCGCGAATGCGGCCTCGGTGTCTTTTGAGAGACCCTCATCGAGCGTAGCATCGCAGGCCCGGGTTAGTGTGAACTCGCAGTCAATATTCTCCTTCTCGACAAGCTCCTTGACCGCATGAACCTGCGAGGCCTCAAAGTTGGCGACCTCGACTGCCGCGCGGACACCATACTTCTTGATGTACTTGGGCAGGCCAAAGTAGACATCTGGCTTCAAGTGGCCGCCTGAATTGCAAAGTTAGCCCCTGTTTGTCCCTCTCTCCCATCCGTCCCTCACTCTATACAAAAAAGGTGCATAGACTTACCATTACGGCCTGTGGCGCCGGAACAGGCTTCTCGGGCCTCGAGGATCACTACAGAGGGTGGAGAGGGGTTATCGGCGTAGAGATAATGTGCCAGAGCCGCACCGGCGAAGCCAGCACCCACAATGACAATATCACTCTCAGCAGGGAGATCTGGAGTGCTGCGGTGGCTGTCTAGCTCATGGAGCTGGGTCCGCCAGAAAGGCTCGGTAGAGTTGGGAACGGGGATAGGGCCTTGGTCAGACATGGTGGTGGTGTGGCTCTGTCAAGGCATAGCAATCAAGTGATAGTGTGCCGCTGCTCAATGGCCCGAGTACCAAGGTTTTGTTATGAGACGGGCTTCCCACGCCGGCTTCCGGAAGTGTTTCCGGCCTATCTCCGGTGCTCTAGGATAGATCGCTCGGTGCGATGAGGAGGATGCTATCCACCTCCTTGAGGCCCGGCGAACGCACCCCGCACTTTCGGTGTTTCCCGCGACATGTTGGCTCTTGGGCGCGGATTGCCGAAGCGGTCGGCTGCCACACCGGGCTGACAGTGTCCGGGAGCCTGTCTGGTATCTTGCCGGGGGTGAGAGCCAGTGGCCCGGGGAGAATGAAACGACCACAGATTCCCCATCCATGTCGTGGAATAGCTCATGGACTCCATGGCCTGGCGGATTAGGTGGTAAGTTTGTTATCTGATACGGCAACCGGAGCTGTACTCTCGCGTGGCTAATCGTCGACTTTCTTTCGTTTCTAACACCAAGATAAGATAGAGACGCTCAGATAACTAGGCGAGCTGGGCGAACGCTGATACTGTAGACAAGACGGGGAGGATGTTTGACCAATTGGGGAGTAGTGCAATGGTGAAAGGGGAAAGGATCTGCTAACCACCACAATTAGCGTAGTATTTTGTACTACCCCTCTCTTGTTCCTCGTCCCACTCCTTCCAAACCTTGAGATAGAGAGCCGGAAAGATGGATGGATAGATGAACGGTCCCTGCAGCATGCAAGATGCACCACTGTCAACGTGTAAGTATACCTATCCTACAGGTGTGTGAATATCGCAACATTATGTCGTGTACCTATGAGAATAAGCGTCCGCGAGTAAGGGCAAGGATCTCCCCCGCTCTAACGATGTATACAGTGGAGAACAGTCCCCAGATAAGGGATAACTCGTCTTTCCGGCCATGATGCAGCCCAGGCTATCTTTACCCCAGGTTTTGTACATATGCGTAGATATATATATCTAAGACTTCATCCTGTATTAATTCCGCTCGATCGAGAACGACTCTAGAGCATCCGTTCTTTGTCCCAACAGCAACACCAGAGTATCTAGACTGGGTAGCCCTTTATCTAACATCGACCACCATACAAAGCAAGCCAACCATGGCGTCCACGGATGTGAACCCGCCCAAGACATACGAGTCTGATCAGAAGTCTCTTCCCGACCTCAAGGACGAGAAGGATGTTGGCCTCGAGCCCGTCACCACTGCTACGGCCGGGGAGTCGGAGGGTATGTGTCGCATCCTTTTGCTTACGTGGCAGAGACGGAGTTTGACCTTTCTCTCTTACAGAGTACAGCGAGGCAGAATACAAGGCTCTGACTCGCAAGATCGATCGATATCTCATCCCGATGATGCAAGTCTTCGCTCCCGGCTATATTGCCTCTGTCGAAGTTGTCTAACCCTGGGACCAGGTTCTTCATGTACGGTATCCAACAGACCGACAAGACCTCCATCAGTATCCAGGCTGTAAGGACAGTTCAGATATCCAGGCTGTCTCCTTGTGCTGACACACTCTGACAGCTCTTTGGCATGAACGACGATGTCGGGCTGGTTGGGCAGCAGTTCCAGTGGTTGACCACCATGTAAGAACAAGCCGTTTGTTTCGATCCAAGGATTGTAGCGCGTCTCTAACAAAGCTTCCACCAGCTTCTACATCACCTACCTCGTCGGCGAGTTCCCTTCAACCTGGCTGCTGCAACGATACAACCTCGGCCGCGTCCTGACTATCTACATGGTCGGTTGGTGTAAGAACTCCTCCCATCTGTCGCAGCATAGATCCACAGACAGAAGCTGACGAACAGAAAGCTATCTGCCTGCTCTGCATCAGCGCATGCCGCAACTGGGCTCAGCTTATGGCTCTTCGCGCCCTCCAGGGCTTCTTCGAGTGCAACATCTCCCCTGGCTTCCTCCTCATCACCGGTGCCTGGTACCGAACCGACGAGCACGCCAATCGATCGCTCTTCTGGCAGTCTTCCCAGGGTTTCTTCACCATCGTTTGCAACCTGATGCTGTACGGAATTGCTCGCTACGCCACAGCCCAAGGCCACATTGCAGCTTGGCGCACCATCTCGCTGTTCCTCGGTGGCCTGACCCTTGCCGGCTCCGTGTTCTGCTACTTTATCCTTGGAACCCCTCAGGAGGTTCGGTGGTTGAATGAGAAGGAGAAGAAGATGGCGTGAGTGCTCCCTGGTTCTTGTCATTCTCATACCCTGGAAGGCAAGAATTCGAGATAATTAAACTGACTGGGATAACAGAGCTGCACGGGTCAGTGAGAACCAGACCGGTGAGGAGAGTACCAGCAAGGCTTGGAGATGGGATCACGTCAAGGAGTGTTTCACGGACCCTCAGGTCTACTTCGTGTTTGCCAACACTTTCCTAGCCTGCATTCCTAACGGGCAAGTTATGAGATGCTTGATACTATCACATACCGAGGCTAACACGTTGGTTCCAGCGGCATCACCACTTTCAGCGCTCTGCTCTACAAGACCTTCGGATTCAGCACATGGGAGTCAATGCTCTGGGGTCTGCCTCGTAACGGTACGTGCACTTGGCGAGATGAGTGAGATGTGTAGCCTGGAAACTAATGAATGCAGCCATGTACGTCGTCGTCTTCATCGGGGTCGCCTTCTACCTCCGCAAGTTCCAGAACCAGCGCATGTACATCATGATCATCTCTTGTATCCTCCCATTCGTTGGTGTTCTGGTCATGTCTCTGTTGCCCAACACCCCTGAGCACAAGTGGACCAAATGGGGCATGTTCGACATCACCGTCGTCTTCTCCCTCTCTCTTTTCCTCGGTTGGAGCATGAGTAAGTGTTGGCCCTTGGACCAGTTTCATTGTTCCCCTAATTCTAACATTTATCCTCCTCCTTCTAGTCACCTCCAACGTCGCTGGAGGTACCAAGCGAACTGTCGTGTCCTCGCTGACCCTGATCGCCTACTGTGTTGGTAACATGGCTGGTGCCCAGGTCTTCCGGACCAAGGATGCTCCTCGCTACGTCGGCGGCACCGTTGCCTGCTCTGCTTGCTTCGGCGGCCAGATTTTCGTCATCGTCGCCTGGAGGTGCTGGTACGTGTACGAGAACCGACGTCGCTCGCGTGCTTTGGCCGCGAGCGGCTTGTCCGAGGAGGAGCAGGAGCGACAGGGCCGAGAATTGGGAGAGCAGGACACCACGGATCGCAAGAACCCCTACTTCAAGTATGCTATGTAATGTGCGCGGCAGGGTCTTGGATATCGTACAATGGGGATCCGAAAGTACGAGGCCTTAACGCCCCCTAACTAGCCTGGTTTAGCCAGCCTTCGCGATACCGCTTCTATAACTATATTTTCTTTCTATAACTATATGTCTTTATATATCATATTAGTTCAAGACAAGGAGCCATTTGTGTTATTACACCTGTCTATTTATAAGCTAAACCTGGCTCTCCAAGACCGGAGAGGATGCCGGTCTCCGCCACTCATTCACCCACAACTTATAGGACTCGATAACTACAACTCCTCCACCTCGGTCTAGTATTAAGAATATTTCAAGAAATAGCCTAGCCTTTGGCATATCATACTTGTATCCAACCTCCATAGCCCTAAGCACAGTTATAAGAACTAGCATCATTTGTGTTCTTCCCACCATTATAAATAACCTTCTTGGGGTATAAGCAGAGTGGGCGTTCCTTTCCACTTCTAGTACGACCATACAGAACGTCAGGTGCCGTGTCGTTCTCAACCCAGTCAATTAGAGACTGCAAAGACTCGCCAGGATACGCGCCAGCTCCGCCAGAACAATGGCCAACCCCGGGAGCTTGGAAAAATCGGAAATAGTCAATCACATTTGGATCGACGGCCAGAACTCGGTTGTAGTACTCCTCTGTTCCGCCCGCATGGATCTGGATATCATCCAGGCCGTGCCATACGAGGAGTTTGCCGCCGGTCCTGTGAAAAGGGCGCAGATCCGGGTCGTCGGTGGCCATGAACGAAGCCCACTCTTGGACTGAGGCCTGCCAGAGGCGGTCGAACTCGGGAAGAGTCAAGGTCATGGGATCGGCCTCGAGGTCTTTCATTAGGAAATTCTTCACCCAGTTACTGGCAATGCCAAAGGGTGCCAGATTGCAGGTGCCATTCGCTTGGCAGATAGTGTTGGCAAGACTACCCCCTCCGGTGATGTTGGTGGTCCGGCTCACGCCGTAGTAGCGCCACTCGCCGTCAACGGTGTGATATCCTGCCCAGGCAGCCTCTGCTGCTGCCACAGCAGCTTTGGAGATGGTGGTTGTGCCGCTCGGGAGATCGGGGCAGTCTATTGTTTTGCCCAGAACAGAGGAAGCGTTGAACTTGCACGCTTTCGGGTCCGTGACATATCCGTCCACGACGCCGTCCAGTCCGTCACATTCCTCGAGCGCGGCAGCAGTAATGGCCCGGAACTCGCAAGGCGCTGGGACCTTGTCCCCAGCCACGTTCCGCATAACGAGCTGCGGCACGATATCAGTGGATAGGAACCTGGCCCAGTTGATTGCTGGGCAGCTGCCAAGAAGCCCATGGTATGCGTCTGGGTATCGCTGTGCTAGCATCAAAGCTTGCCGCCCGCCAGTTGAGCAACCGTTCCAGTAGCGGTAGCGGGGAGGTTGTCCATAGAAGCTTTCGACGACTGCTTTGCCGATAGCGGCAGCATCGCCGAGGGCACGGTATCCGAAGTCGGCGATAGCTTCGAGGTCCACATTGCCTGTACTGCGCAAAGCCCAGGCATCCGAGTTTTGAACCTCAGTTGTCCGGTTGGCCATTTTGCCTTCCGAAATTCCGGCCGATGAAGACACCGTAGCCCAGCCAGACGCGATAGGCGCGAGTACATCAGCGCGCAAGTTACCCGCGACGAAGCCACTGCCGCCAATGCCCAACATGCGCTCGTTCCAGCCCTTTAGAGGTAGGTAAACGCCGGTGCTGATGGCTCCCTCGACGTAGCCGGGGTGGCGAGTCGTGACCGTGACATTGCAATAGGACAAGCCAGTGAGGTTACGGTCCACAGGGAATGCGTTACGCATAGTTCCGTCAGGGGCCAGGACGGCTTCGTCCAACATATTGGATGCTTCAATAGAAACAACCTCAAGCCCAAAGATGGGTGGGATGTCGATTTTCTCTGCTGAGCATTCTCGGGGGCAAGAACCATAAGGAGAGGCTTGAACGAGGCCGACCAAGGAGGAGGCGAGTAAAACAGTGGAGGATTTCATGATGATGCTAAACGGAACTGTATTTGCTGATCTGATGATGCTGCCTTTGCAAGGCTTTATATCATACAGTCGACTGTGTTTACCATCTTTGACAGCCCAAGTTATTCAGGGTAGTCCAGATGAGGGTTAGGAGATCGGTTCCAACTCCCCGAATTATCCAACAGAGTTGTGAAGGGGCCTCGGTTATGTGATCTTGATCACAGGTTAATTCAATTGCCTTCACCTCTCCCCGCCTAGTGTGTGTGGCCTAGGGCGGATTAGTTCGGCAGGGCATGCACCTGCGATCGGACCGACCAACCCGATCTTGGATGTGTCGGGCACCTCAACCCGATCTTATACCATGCGATAGGAACCTTTTCCGTATTGTCCGGGGGTGCATAGTCGGGTAGTTCATCCACTCACCGAGCCAATGCGTTTGGGAACTGCATGCTCGTTCAAGGCCTATTGATGCAGACCTATTTTGAACGGCAGGCAGCGTCCGTTCCCGTGGGTTCGCCGTCAAGTATGACGGTAGTATTGAGAGCCACCCCTCTAACCTTTTCTTCTTCATCTTTATGAATCCTTTTGTCAAAGCTAAATGATAATAATAGCACAAAGGGGATCAAGATACCAGGTTGCGTTGTCCCGGAGAGAATGCCGGTCAGTCCTCACTTCTCTATTCCCTCGAGTCATCCACAATTCCCAAGAGAATGATAACGATCCCAACAACCACCTCTCCGATACGCTAAACCATGAGCCCATGGGCAGAAGTTTTGCCCAAAGTTGGGCTAGAAACATTCCCTTTCGAACTTTTACAGCTAATTTGCCACGATTTGCTGCCTCATGACTCCAGTAACGATGGACCGAAGGCACCCCTAATATGCGCTAGATCCAGACATTGACGGGCCTTATATTGCTATTCCCCATTGATCAAAGTGATTCGCCTTGTTTAAATAAGCAGAGCACCTCCCTCAACAATATTTACAGTTCCCGTTACAAAATGATTCTTCATTATGGCAAGGAAAGCCTCGGCAACGTCTCCCGGGTCTCCAATCCTGCCCAGCACAGAAGCATTCTTTGCTGCCTCGATAGCTGCCTCACCCCAACCTGCCGTAGCCCGGTCAAATAATTCCGTTCGAATTGCGCCTAGAGAGACGAGGTTCACGCGGATCGGCTTCAGCTCTAGAGCGAGACTCCGGGTTAACGCGTCTTTTGCCCCGCCAACGCCAGCCCAAATAGGCCAACCTGCGGGTGGTTTATACGTGCCGGCACCACCAGTGAAGGTGATAGAGGATGTATAGGCTGGTTGAAGGTACTTGACCGCTACCTTGGCGAGCATCAAGTCTCCGATGAAGTGATACTGGCTGGCTGCGATGAGGTTGTTGGGCGTTACTTCAGCGAGGGTTATTGGGTTTGGAGATGAGCCGGCAGTACTGATGACATGGTCGACGAGGTTCGTTCCGTTATCAGTGACGAACTCAAAGACCTTGGTGATGTCTGTCTCTGCTTGGTCGCTGGATAGATCGCAGACGTAGCCCCGGACGCTCATGGCAGCAGCTGGATAAGAGGCCTGGAGCCTCTGCACGGCCTTTTCCACGTTTGCCTGGGTTCGGCTGACAACGACGACGTTTGCGCCGAACTCCATGCTGGCTTCGGCAGCTGCAAAGCCTACGCCAGATGTTCCGCCGACAATAACAATCGACTTGCCGCGAAGTTTATCGGTATAATTTGGCGCCATGACTTCAAAGGACTGAAGAAGAAAAAGGCGGCGGGGGTTAAGTAGAATAAAAAATAAAACCAGTGCAGGAGGGGATTAGGAGTCGGTATGATTCCGTTGCTATGATCAAACTACTTGCGTGGAAGTGAAGTCCTTGATTAATTTATACCATTCCCAGAATATGAGTGGGTCTTTGCGGACTTTGTCTAGCATCCCTCGAGCGGAGGATGCCACTAAAAGTCCGCAGCAGCAGCGGACTTTTTCTGGCCGGCGCTGTAGCAAGTCCGAGAGCGACATCTGTCCCAGCAATTACCGAGGTGACACCTAGACTCTCCTGGCGGTGAGCATGGCAGCATTGCCACCACCACCAGCCGCACGTCCATCTAGATCAGCAATCGAACAATAAGTTGGACTATTTGGGTGCTTAGATTCGCGTCGAGCCCAAGGGGTATCACGTGAGCAGTCTGACCGATCAGGTAATCCGACGAATTATAGGAAGCGCTAGTCTCAATTAGGAAGGCCATCTCGGAGACCGACCTCGGATGAAGGCCGAGATGCCATCAACGTGACGATGACACATTTTGAAGTCATACATCTTTCGCAGCCTCGATTTCTGACAGATAGAATAATATTCATATAATATAAGATAATATATTCATTCTCCTTGCTTCGCCTATTTTACTTTCCCAGACCGGAGAGAATGCCGAGCCCCACTTATTCCCTCGCCTGCACCCACAACTTGCAGGACTCGACAACTACAACGCAACAATCACCACGAAACCATGAGCCAATATTTAGAGGTTTCGCCCGAAACAGGGCTAGGAACATATCCCGTCGAGCTTCTACAGCTAATTTTCCATGATTTATTGCCATCAGAACCTCATGACTCGAGTAACGACGGGCCGAGGGCGCTCCTTAACCTCAGTGGCGTGTCAAGGATCTTTCGAGAAATAGCGCAACCTCTGGCATATCGCGATCTCACGCACGAATCGATTCATCTTGACAAGCTTGTCCGAACTCTCTTCAACCGACCAGACCTTGCTGCAGAAGTGAGAGAATTTCGCCAACCTATGGTGGGATTCTGCGAGGGGACTATTAAAGCGTTGAAGGATCTGGGCTCAGTTGCCCATGAGCTGCACATGTTCCACCAAGGAGAGGACATCTCCAGGCTTGGGAGAGGTGCCGACCAAGATGTGATACTTGAGGATGTCTGCGTGGAACTCATCATCTCCATGTCGCCAAACCTGGAGACACTCAGACTCTACAGCCCAAAGAAGGGGGCTGATCATAGCAACCAATACCCTCTTCTCTATACACGATTCCGGAGAGTCAGCAAGCTTTTGCAACTCCACCATCTTGAGCTAGGGAGAAAGGACATAATCGAGATGCCATTCACTCGCCCCAGCATCGATACTGCCCTGTTGCTCAACGCCACGTCTAATCTGCGGCAATTACTGATACGGGGAGTTACAAACTTACACGACTCGCTCTTTGGGCAGGAAGAATTCGGCCGCATGCACCCAACTCTGGACAGTCTCCGGCATATTGAGCTTCAAGAATGTGCTCTGGAAACTCGTGACTGGGGTGAAATGTTTCTGTCCCAGTTGGTGGCCATGGCTCCCAGTCTTGAGCATTTCAGATACGCGTCAGAGAACTACCGTTACCCTAACCCTGTGGCGAGACATCTTTCTGTACCGCATATGCTGCGAGCACTTCGCACCCGCGATGCGAACCGCAACATCAACTTTCTCGATATCCATCTTGGTGCGTTTGCTCGTTGCAAGTGGCCTAACCGAGGCAACCTCATTTCTACGACCGATCTCGAGGAGTTCTCTGGAATACAAACACTCAAGTTGGACGAGAACGCTATTTGCCGCTGTTGGGATTCTCCCATTAATATGAGCATGTCTCGCTCTGCTACCGCTTGCCTAACAGAAACGCTTCCTCGTCGCCTCCAAGAATTCACTCTTAGAGTATTCAGAGGTACAGAATCACACATATGGGGGGATTTGGCCGAGTTGGCGCACAGCCTCTACCAGTTTCCGAGTCTTGAATGTGTTGTTGTGCAAGCCATTTCAAAGGGCCATAACGACAGCCAATGGGCCAATTTCAAGAATCAAGTGCTGGAACGGAAGCAGTCCCTGGAGAGGACGTGGTCAACGACCAAGGTGCAATTCGTGGTTCAGGTATTTAGAGACGTTTTGCCAAGCGGGGAGAATGGGGTCTTAGGGATTACACAGTAAATGTATGGACCGGGTGATAATGTGCTGCGTTGTTTTGAGACTTTTGAAAGGGCCTCTTGATAGCTATTGGATGCTGAGCGAGGAGTAAGGGTACAAGGGCGGGATGGAGAAGTTAAACGGTGCATTGCTTCGATTTTACGGAATTGAGAAAATATGAGATGTGTAGGACCGGGACAGAGGCTTCGTTAAAATAGGGATATTGCAACTTTTCGGCTGGCAACCCTTCTTGCATTAGATAGCTAGACCAGCAGATAAACTTCCTTCTCTATAATCATCCACACCAAGATATGTATCAAGCTCCTCAAGAAACCCTCCTTGTACTTCTGAGCCGCCCATACTGTTTCCCGTCCATGCAAAGCAGTCCCATGCCGTAGAGCCACCTGAGGACGACCCGAGGAGCTTATATGGCCAAGAGTTCAAGTTGTTGCATCCGTCTGCGGTGCCTGAAACCACAATATGCAAATCATCGAGACTCATTAGAGGAATCTCGGACATTTCAAGATCGAGCGCAGCCGTGAAATCGTTAGAGGTGCTCCCATTCTCGTTGGTTGCGTCGATGGGAAGGTCCGAGAGATCTGTTGGGATCTGTGGTTGCAAGACTGTTGTATCCTTGGCCGCCTCCTCTTCAATCGATTCGCCAATATCTTCAGTCATCTCCGTGACCTCCATCGCCGAGAGATCCACCACTCGATTATCAATATCGGTCGTTGGCATGAAGCTCGGCACGGCGCCTGGGTGAGGATTCAGAGCCCTGTCAACTTGTGAGGGCTGTCGTAAAGAGGGAGGAAAATCGCAATCATCTGGCAGCTTTCCATGGCTGATGCTCAGATCCACGGTCATGGCGAGTCGCAAATAGTAGCTGGGCTGGGTGAGAAGTATATCTGCCCAGCATGCGAGAGAAGAGTTGGCGACTCCCTTGCTTGACGATACCTCAGGGAATTGTTGGCTGGCAAGTTTGACGACGTGGCAGATGGTGCTCATGACCCAATCTGCAATGTAGTAACGTGGTCGATAGCTACTCATCGTTTCGAGGAGGACCTTGACCTGCTGCTGTTTCCGATCAAGAACTTGCACAGCCGTCTGCGAGTGAGCATTTTCGTGCCCTGGCCCAAGAAGCTCAACGTCAATCATGTGCAGGGCCAGCGGAAACGCAGTGCATCCGATACTAAATTTCGGTCAGTAAATTTCGACAAAGGACAGCATGTAACTTACGCAGTCATGGGTAGCCAGCGTGTGAGTCCTAGCCGGCCCAGTTCCAGAAGACAGTTTGTCACGCTTGCTGCCGCACCCTGGAGTTCTTCTCTTTGCGTCATCAACTTATTATGAGACTCGGGTGTAGAGATGATCCTGCAACGTAGTATATCATAGTGGCAGAGAGAAAGTCTCGCAGACCTTGTTCTGTTAGCTCATGGCGGTTCATAACGGCAATCTCGAAAAGGTGCCAACTTACTGGTAGTACATCTCGACCAGGTTAATAAACAAGGTTATAGATTCCGTGGAAGACCCTGTGCAATCGCTCTCGTTCGTTCTTTCCAGGATTGTCGATTTAACATCGGCCCATGAACTGTACCATCGGCAAAGTGCCATCTGGCAAAGACCCGCATCGTTCAAGCCTGCTAGCCTTCTGGAGAGGATCCAAGATGGATTGTTATGAAACACCGACGTGACAGTAAGAACATCGGTGAGAATGAGACAGAGGTCGACCAGCTTGGAAAGGATCTCGGCATGAACAAGCTTGGTGGTTGGGTCATAAACGTCAGACCCATATGACTCGTCGGTGAGATCTGCGCTTCCGAGAGGCGGACAACCGGAGAAGCTAAAGTTTGCCTTGGTAATCTTGATGTTTTGGCGCGATGTGAGTGGCAGCAGTCTGTCGCAGATGATGCAACACCACCACAGTCGTTTGAGGGTGTTGTGTAGCTTCTGGAACTTGGGTAGCTCGGCAAGACTCTTTGTCTTTAACGAGAAGTAGCAATGGGCTTTCGCATCACGAGCATAGGCGATAGCGACTCCGAGCCATATTGAACCCAATGGTTTGTTGCCAGCCAGGCAGTGTGGTATCAAGTGGGTTTGCGCCAAAAGTAATGCGGCTTGGGCGATGGAGATGGACGACTTTTCGCAATTAAAGTCGTAAAGAAGCTGAAAGTGTCAGCTATCGTGACCAGACAAGGACGGGGTAAAACATACTTTAGCTCGTCGATAGAACGCGAGCTTTGCTTGATGGACGGTGCGAAACCCCAAGGACTTGATGGTTTCCAACGACATGAACTATACACACGTTAGAGGATGACTGTCATGAGGGTAAGGGGTCCTTACGCCGGACGAAACAAACAGGAGTCCCTGTAATACAAGGATCGACATGCCACCTTGGCCCTGCGAGTCCTGGGAGTTATAGGCTTGCCAGTGATCCTTTTCATTCAGAATTGGCAGCATGGGATGAACATGCAGAAAGTACTGCTGCATGAACTCATCGAGAGCAGCTCTGTGAGGTACGATGAAGCATCCCTGGCTGGTCAGAAAGGCGAGGTCTTGAGGCAGAAGGCTCTTAGTGTCGGGAGCTTGTAAGAAGGAATAATCAGGGTGACAGGTCGCTCCGGGTCTTCTAGCTACTCCCGCGGAGTACTGATTCGCATCGACACCGATGGTCATAGAGGGGGCATCCAAGTTATTCGCGGCCGTGATTGGGTCTAGTCGTTTGGCAGGGTGAGCAAAGTCGGATTGCGCCGAAGGCTTGTTGGTTGAAGGGGAAGTGCATCCCATCAGGAATTGATCAGGTTCCGAGGGCTCTCCGAGGCATGGGCTTCCGGTCGGGTTCGCGATGGATTTCGGAGTCGGGGGGCCATTTCGTGGATTGCGCGACCTATGGAGGCTTCGTAAATGACATGTCCTGGTTCGGGGGGGCTTTGAAGCTGACTTACGCCATTCCATGTCGTCGATTAAAGGTGCAATGCTTTCCATTGTGCTTGCAGTTGACGCAGGGTTTGGCCGGAGCTTCGAGGATGCACCGGACTTTTCGGAACCGGCAGAGATCACAAGCTCTCGGGACCCGTTTCCTGGTCGCTTTGACAGGCTGCGGTTGCATTGTCGCGAGGTTCGAGTGTTTGAGTGAGAGATGGACACGGCAGAGACGGCTCGTGCATGGGCTGGTTGACAAGAATGGGTTCAAACAGGGAGGAAACTGATCCAATGCCCGAGCCTTGATTTGAGAAGCAGATCAGGTGTCCACCGTGAAGGATCCGAGACCAACTGCCGATGGACCCTCCCCCACAAATCCCCGCAAATACAGTGGTTCTAGCGAGATTCTGGGTGGGTGTGCTCGGCCGGCTGGGCCGGTGTCGCGGAGGCGATGGAGGCTAGACCTCGCGGGGACATGGTCGATACATGTGGCTCAGTTGCTGCACTGGACATGTTGTGCTGTGGCGTCTCATGAAAGTGTTTGGCGGAATCCAATTCCACCAGTCGCGTCATGTTCCCCGCGGCTGATGCAACCGAGAGCATGAGGGCATTGGCATGATATCATGCTTTATGCGCCCATTTCTCCTCCATCAGCGCTTCCTCTCTTGTCTGTATATCTTTCTACAATCTCCAATCGGCTTCCATCCCCAAAATGTCCTCCCAGAATCTGCCCCCTCGACTCAAGGAGTCTCTTGAGGCGTCCAAGTGCGAGTACCGTCAGCTTGGTAAATCCGGCCTCCGAATCTCGGTCCCCATCTTTGGATGCATGAGCTTTGGCGATAAGAGAACTCTCCCCTGGGTGATTGGGGAGGATGAGGTGAGCTGACTCAAGGTTTCCTGTCACTCTGGCTGACTGTCTCTATCGCAGGCCTTGGCTCTTCTCAAGGCTGCGTATGATCGTGGACTCAACACGTGGGATACTGCGAATGTCTACAGCAATGGTGCATCGGAGGAAATTGTCGGAAAGGCCTTGAAGAAGTTCCAGATACCACGATCCAAGGTCATTATCTTGACCAAATGTCGTTGGGCCGTCGGAGAGGAACCAGGTAACATTTCTAACCAGCCAAACCTCCGCATTCACCACTTGATACTGACATGATGGCAGAGGCGCGCAATTTTGTGTATAGATCCGAGTTCGATGCTTCCAAAGACTACCAGAACCAGTTTGGCTTGTCCAGGGCTGCGATATTCAACCAGGTCGAGGCCTCGTTGAAACGACTCGACACCGAATACATCGATCTTCTCCAGATTCACCGCTTCGACGAGAGAACCCCGATTGAGGAGACGATGAAAGCCTTGCATGATCTCGTCCAGTCCGGAAAGGTGCGCTATATCGGCGCGAGCAGCATGTGGGCCACCCAGTTTGCGAGGATGCAGTTCGTGGCCGAGAAGAACGGCTGGACCCAGTTCGTCAGTATGCAAAACCATTATAACCTACTCTATCGCGAAGAGGAGCGTGAGATGAACCGTTTCTGCAACGACACTGGCGTGGGCATTATTCCTTGGGCTCCGCTCTGCAGAGGTCATCTAGCCCGACCACCGGCACAGTTCGGCTCCACAGAGAGGAGCAAGGGGGAGAAGCAAAGCGCGGGTGACCTCTCTGAAGTAGACCAAAAGATTGTCGGACGCGTCGTCGAGTTGGCCGAGAAGCATGACTGGGCAATGGCCCATGTGGCTCTGGCATGGATCAGCAAGCGGGTGACCAGTCCCATCATTGGTTTCAGCAGTGTTGAGAGGATTGAGCAGGCTATTGGAGCAAGAGGAAAGGAGCTGAGCCCTGAGGAAGTGGCTTATCTTGAAGAGCTGTATCAGCCCAAGCAGGTCACTGGCCATGCCTAGACTCTGTGGAAATGTCCAAATGTCTCGGAGTATTGGTTTTGGACAGCTACCTCGGGTTTGGTTGTGAGTCGCACCTTTACTTGCATTGGTAGAAATAAACACGGAGCAACTTGGCTGTAGCCCCAGATTATAAACGTCAAGAGACATATATTACCGTAAAGAAATAGGTCGATTGCAAAAAGACAAGATATAAGTAACGACACTCCCTTTTATCAACCAACTCTCGAGACCAGAAGCCGAGCTTGTTCCGAAAGCAGTCATACTCGGGCAGTCGATGAATCATTATCGCATGCAGGATAGTTGAGCGAGATGCCTTGCTAATCTTGCTTGACTATACAAGGGGAGATTGCAGCTCCTTAAAACATCTTCGCCTGTGGCATTCAGTAATTTCTAGCCTGAATAGGTGCATGAGCGCCGGATCTCAGTCGGTAGATGACTCGGCAAGTCGATCGGCGCCTCCCTCGGGACCTAAGCCTATTCAAGAGGTCAAGACTGAACAGCCGTCAGTCGTCAGCCGTCAGCAACCTCCAACTTAGCAATGACCTCTCTGGAATCTTTCCTCAAGCTACACTTCAACCTGTCTACTTTGTCTGGCCCAATATTCCCTCAAAAATGGATTCGCCCACTCCCCAAATCCAGAAGGCAGCGTTGATCCAAAACCCCGGAGACAATGCACAGATCTGCATTCGGTCGGATGTACCGGTTGGAGTTCCTGGTCGCCATGAAATTCTTGTCAAGCTCTCTTTTACTGGTGTCTGGTAACAATTACTTGTCCATGCAGCCCTCTGCTAGAAACGTTCACTAACAAATCTCACAGCGGGTCCGAGATTCGAGCCTTGTCTGGATGGGGATCGTACAATCCTATTGTAGGACATGAGGGAGTGGGAACCGTCGTCAAGGTCGGCGACCAAGTTGACAGCGCCATGCTCAACAAAAGGGTGGGCATAAAATGGCTCTACAGCGCCTGTGGGCTTTGTAATGCCTGCACAAGAGGTTTCCCGAACAACTGCCCAAAGCAAGTCAATACAGGTCGTCATGTTCCAGGAACCCTGCAGCAATACATGATAGCCGATGCCAGGTATGTGACGGAACTGCCTGACGACCTGCCTGGCGAGGTAGTGGCACCACTGCTCTGTGCAGGCCTCACTATGGCGGGGGCTGTATCGAAGCTCAACGGATGCCTGGTTGAGAATGACTGGGTTGTCATCTCCGGTTCAGGAGGTGGACTTGGTCATCTAGGTGTTCAGATCGCGAGCAGATTGAGGGGATTCCGAGTCATCGCAGTCGATTCCGGCAAAGCCAAGCGGGACTTGAGTCTCGAAAGCGGTGCAGATGAGTTTATTGACTTTGCGGAAGAGAACGTCGAGGGGAGAGTCAAGGAGCTTACTGGCGAGGGAGCAGCAGCTATCTTGGTGGTCTCGGGTTCGGAGCAGGCTTTTACCATGGCTCCCAGTTTGGTGCGGAACATGGGACTCATCGTTACCGTTGGTCTCCCACGGAACGACTTTCACATTCCCATCCCTGCTTCTTTGCTGTCGGCTCGCGGTATGTGCATTCAATCTTTGATTACTCGGTCTAAATACCCCAGGTTTGCTAACAAGACTTTAAGCACTCACAGTTACCGGGGTGGCAGTAGGGGCAGAAGACCAAATGTTGGAGCTTCTTCGACACGCTTCTGCCAAGAAGATCTGGCCAGCAATTACCGTGGTTGATTTTGATCAGGTGGGAACGGTTTTGGAGGGCCTTAAGCGGCAAGATATAACTGGAAGAGTGGTAGTGAGAATATCCTAAATCCTTGGCCTTGGCCTCACTCAACCCAGCACAAGGTCTAGTACTATTATAGCATTCTTAACAACAGCTCTTATTAACTAAAGAAATTGTACGTAGCTAAAAAAGCAGTTACGCTGACTCAATGATTTCTTGGATTCATGTGTTCCCGGACTTTTCTACGAACTTACTGCCATACCAACCACATCGCTTTTCGCCCTTGTTTAATAATCTCACTTTGTCTTATACTCCTTCTAAGTTCTAACTCGTTCCCATCTTACGATATGTATCTACAATCTCCAAGGCACTTGAATTCACTATCCAGTTCGTTTACTCAGCTTCTTCAGGGCCAGAGTATTCTACGTAATGCGACCACTTGGGACATGCGTTCGACATACACAATGCTAAGCGAGCTTCAAATGCTCGTCAAATCTTGAACTAGTTAGATACATTCTTGCATGACCGCTAATGACCGGCCTCTGCCATGACACCTTATGCATGATCCAACCCACACATGGTTGAGTTTCTTCCGTACTCAATCAGTACACTAATGCGCCATTTCCCTCACGATGAAATAGGCATTCTCGTAGATGTCTTTAGACCTCAGAAGGCGCCCTATCGTCGAGATACTCCAATCTCAACACCCAGCGGCTTTCGCAAGAAACCCTCGCGCGTCTCCATCTTTTCCTGTCGCAAGAAGATATTGTACCTCTTCACCCATGTGGCAGCAATCAGCCTCATCTGCATCTCAGCCAAGTTCCTTCCCACGCAGGAGCGGGGACCATGGCTGAAGGGGATGAAGGCAACCTTCTGCTTTTCAGTAATGCTCTCCCATCTCTCAGGCTTGAACTCCTCAGCATCAGGTCCCCAGATCTCTGTTGAGTGGTGAATTGTGTAGGTGGGGACACTGAGGACTGTTCCTGGGCCAAAGTAACGGCCATGGAGGGTAACGCCCTTGGAGTTGGCGGGAATCTCTCGAGGCAGGCCGATTCCAGATGGTGAGTGATGTC
The DNA here is from genome assembly GCA_011320165.1 of Fusarium protoensiforme. NCBI lineage: Eukaryota > Fungi > Ascomycota > Sordariomycetes > Hypocreales > Nectriaceae > Fusarium > Fusarium protoensiforme. The sequence goes on from JAANQP010000067.1 coordinate 17,358, forward strand.
GCAGGGTCTCGTTGATACACATGCCGAGATAAGGTAAGTGCTTGACAGACTCGTAGCTCGGGATAACTCCTTCGTCGGATGTGGCCTCGTCGATCTCTTTTTGCAGTTTCTGCAAGACGCCTGGGGCTTTCACAACGTGATAGAGCAGGGCACAAGAGGAGTTTGATGTCGTATCGCTCCCGGCAATGAGTTGAGTAAGCGCTTCGGCGGTGAGTTCGTCTCGTCCAAGCGGCTCTCCCTTCTCATCTCGGCCTTGCATCAGTCGCGCCAGCAGGTCCTTTCTTGTCGTATCCCCTCCTCGCTCGAGTCTCTCGCTAACGCGGGCGATTGCAATACCAGCAAGATTCTCGACGGCCTGCAATCCCTGACTGAAGAATGGATCAGGGAGCCATTTGGCGTACGGCTTGATCCAAGGCATACATCCAAGGGTGGCAGAGACCTCTCCTCGTCGGTTCATGATTTCCACAGCTGGAGCGTAGATTGCCGGGCTTGTAGGGCTTGCCTTGACCTCAGCAATATCGGCCCCAGAGGCGAGCATGCCTAAGTTTCGTTAGCCTACCTGGGGCGCGAGATACTAAATCTGACAGACTTACCAAAAGGTTTGCCAAATGCCAGATCAGCAATGACATCGAAGGCGAGATAGTTGACTAAGATGCGTCAGTAACAAGAAGATACAGTATTCTCACAAACTGTTGACTCACACCAGGAGAGACAATCCAGCCGTCCAGCGCCATCAGCTTCGGGGTTGCTGGAGACACGGTCCCACTGCTTGACAAAGAGGTCGAGGTTCTGGTGGATATAGGGCTCAAACTCCAGAACAGACTTTGGCGCAAAGGTGTGAGAGACGATCTTTCTCTTTCGAGAATGCTCAGCCCTGCTTCGCGTGTTGAAAAGCCCCCGACGAATGGAGACGAACGGGTCATAGAAGTCCCTAAAAAGTCAGCGCATGGACTAGGGGGGTCGCGTTCTTATGTACGTACGACTTGAGGAAACCATTTCCGTGGCCATAGATGGCATTGATGGCATCTGCATCCGCAATGCTGACATGGTTGGGGGCGATACGAACAACAGGGCCCAATTGTCGGTGAACTTGGTCGACAATCTCGAATCGCTTACCACGTCGGCATGTTGACATTAGCCAGAGATTGCTAAACTGCGCCGGGAACGGAGATGGAATTCCTCGAAGGCCTCTGTATTTTCCAAAATAGGGGACAAGATAGTAGCCAACGAGCAAGAGTACGAGGGCGGCAGGCGCCCAAGGCGAAAGTAAAAGGTTGACCAAAGCCATTGTCTCGGGTTGTTTGCTTTTTCGTGACACTGGCTCCGTTCGTGACTAGGATTGGAGAGTAGAAAGATTGAAGATTCCATATCGTATATATATGCCTGCATCTTGTGAGCAAGTACCCCAGATTTCCTCTGCACCCACGGAGCAGCGGACATGGGGACCCCGAACGCCACTCCGAGGAACCCCACACTAACGGAACGGAAGCGGCTCGAGCCATCGGCACTTGAGAATGTCACCAATAGGTCGGTTGTGATTGGCTGGCCAGTATCGGTCTTGACAATAAGCTGCTCCGTTGCTTCGCTTTTCGGAAGGGACGTAAATGGAGTTAACGGTGGCTAGGTCCATGTAGAAGCGCCCTGCAGCCTGCTTCCAGTCGTACAAAGTCATGCTTCAACTTGCCCAGTGCCATCATGACTCTTCAAGGCTCCGTCTCTTCCAACTCGGCTCTGCTTTGGAGGTCCACTTCATGACGTCATCCTCATTCCGATTGGATGGAACCTGCTCGGCACTGACACCGGGATAGGGTAGGGAGCATCACAATCACATGAGTCTTGGTTGATTGTGATGGCACTTTGCTGGTTGTTGTTGAAATACAACTCTCTTGCTACCTATTTTTCGACCTGTCTATCCTGGTCTTTCTCATTCAAGGTCAAGTGTGTCCCCAAGATTTCGATCATAAACCTTTCCCTACTCTGAAAATGTCTCGGGCCCTCGTTCCTCAAAAACTCCTCAGCAAGTCCTACCAGCTGAGGATGATGGACGTCTGGTATCGCTGAAATGCGAGATACGTCGAGTTCTACTCGGTTCGAATTGCCCATGCCCAAGATGTGTGTCACATGCGCATTGTTGATGAAGTAAAGACAGAACTTCTCGAAAAGATCGTGGTCGACCATGAAAGTCAAAACCTCTGGGAGGGTAGGGCTGGGCAACCCTCCAACAATCCGAGGGAGAACCGTGCCAGAGCCATCCTGGAAAGCCCTTCGGATTTGTGCTGTGGATTCTAGTGCATGAACGAGGCCGTTGGTGTTCATAGGCGCAGGGTCCGCAATCCATGGACGATCATAGCCGACTCTCTTGCGCCACCAGACGTTGCAGAACAGCGAAGACATGATGACGGGGATGAGAATCACATAGCCCCACCATCGTTCCGCGGTCAACATGGATCCAACTCCTCCAAAGATAGTGGCAATTCCGTTGACCACGTAGAATAGTTGGAGGTTGAAACATCGTCGCTTGATCAAAGGTAACGCGGGCGCACCCTTCAATGCTTTCTCGGCTGCTACAGCATGATGCCTCATCTTCTTCCATACGATGACGGCCCATGTTGCACTGATCAAACCGAAGGCAGCGATAGGGGCATTTCCGAGATATCCAGAGAGGATGTTGCTGGCCAGCCAGACACGACGATTAGCACCGCCGATTGCCATGAAGGTGCCCGTACCGATGAGCACTGCACCTCCGCCCAACAAGACGTCCATTGCCCATCGGTTGATGATTTCGATTCGAAGCTCGCGGATGGTGATCTCGAGGAGCACGTCAACCTCTTGGGTGGGCCGCGAATCCGTAATTCGGTGGGCCTTTTCGTCCTCCAGTAACTTGCGCTGGCTGCGAAGAAACGAGATGTTGCGCCAGGCTCGCTTCGAGTCTATAAATGCAAAGACCGAAAAGACAAGTGCCGTAAATCCTCCTATTGCCATGAGCACTATCGCGTATATCGGCACCGGGGTATCGTTCCACACGTTGGCAGCAAAGTCGCCAGCGTTGGCAAGTTCGAGGAATCCCACAGCTCCAAGCAAGTTGTTCCTGAGTCGAGGGCTGTCGCAATGTGTCCAGCGAGTCCCTGTCTTGACAGCGACAAGGCTTTTAGGCCCAGCCTGACTAAACTCAGAATCTAATGCATCTTGCGATTGGGCGTTGCTTAGGTCGGCAGCATCAACGGATTCCTTCATCATCTTCATGATGGCTCTTCAGGGTAAACGGCCTGAATATCTTGCAGGGTCAGCATGCAAGTCTGGTGAGAAAGATAAGGATAAACCTGCCTCGCACCTCTTTCGTTACCTAAACTGGGGCATGTGTTCTAGCGAGGCATGGAGACACGCGTCAAAAGGCTTCACCGGTGTAGAGAAATTGACAAGGTTGCGAAAGCAGAGACGAAAAGGAGAAGACGAATGCAAGAAATTATCTGCATATGAATGTCTGCTGATCGCCTCGTGCTGACTGGGAGAGCATCGTGGACCAACCCCACCCCCTTGTTGAGCCGTCACACCCGAGCGAGACGAGCCAACCATACAAAGACAGCCTCAATTTATGTTGATGCTTTATTTAGATTGAAGTTCGAGCTAGGAGTCACTCTCGGGTCTTTCCATGTTCTCTCAACGTTTTAAATCCGCCGTTGAACATGTTTTGACTCAGTGACATCCCAAGCCAGGGGGTAACCGCCAAGCTGACGAGCTGACGCAAAGTGGATCATCCGGCAACTTTCAGCCGATGGCGGTATTGGCATTTCCTTCTTGAGGTTTATACATCGTAATTATCACCGGTGATCCCGATTGGTCTGGGTTTTGAGTTTAGACGATTTAACGCGTTGGCCGAGCATGGCTCTGATATCCAGACGGGACTGACAAACAGAAACTCATCATTCGCCGGAGCGTAAATAAGACCACCAGCCATTATTCATGATATACAAGATCAGTATGCCCCAGAGCGTTGACTATACTTTGGCCCCTGAACTACCTTGACAGGCTGTCGACCAGTCTGCACGGGAGCACCAGCAGTTAGCCACAAACCCGGCAACTTAGCACCCTTGTCCTCAAGCGCCCAAATGGATACTCCAATCCAGTTGTCTCCATGATAGTTGAGAACTCCTTCTGGGACAGGGAACTCTGTCTGAGGACCAATGTTGCTGACGTAGCGCCCAAACTGGAAGCCGTTGACAAAGAGGAGAGCACGATACGAGCCACTGTCAGTTGTGTTCTTGAAGGTGAATGATAATGGAATGTCAAATTGACTGGAGGGGTAATCCAAGCCAAGTTCTGCTGTGTAAAAAGCCACTCCAGCTTTGCCAATACCCTTGAATGGTGACGCTTTCTTGAAGCGTTTAAGCGGCGGCGATGGGAGGTGATAACCTTGGCGCTCAAAGTAGAAACCTCCCTCGTTAAGGGGACCGCGGAACTTGTCGACATAGTCTTCGCCTCTCAAGTTGCCTGTAAGCTTCCACTTAGTGATTGTGGTTTCACGGCCGCTCTTGGTCACGAGAGCCCAGTCCAAAATACCACGTGGACTCTTTTGTTCATCGTAGCCAGGTGTCCAGTTTCCGTTAAGCCCCGTGTTGTCAACGACTACTGTCACGACGTATTTCTTTCCCTTTTGGAGTTTCGGTAGCTCATACGTAGAGTTGAAGTTTCCGGTAGCGCCGTTGCCTGTGAACGAGCCAAGGAACTTGTCATCGAGCCACACTGCAGTGGCAAAAGCGCGCCCGCCTTGGGTCCATAGCTTGAGCTGTGTTTCAGAGCCGTCGGCCGTGAAGTGGCCTCTGTAGATGAGAGCACCAGCGTGGAATCCGTAGTCGGAGCCATACAGAGATACTGTGTTCTGGAGGGGAACCCGTGTGTTGTTGGTGCTGGTCTGATCGGCCACAGTCCATTTTCCATCGTTGTAGTCTTTATCGATCTCGGGGAGTGAGTCAACATAGTTCCAATCCAGTGAAGATAAATCCAGTTCCTTGATGGCGGGGAGTTTGACATCGCGTTGGGCGATCCAGTTTCCTAGCTTCGACTTCTGGTATCGTAGCTCTTTGCCGTTCAAGACCAATTTGGAAACACCTTTTGGAGCCCCGATAATCTCCAACGGTGTGGAAGAGACATTAAAATCTGCCTGAACGGACAGTTTGGAGCCCTGAACGGAGATTGATCGGACCAGCTGTGGCCCGTTGACGATGACAGAGTCTGGGTTCATGACCGAGGTTCCGTACGCAGCCCGGTCGCCTTTGCCGGGCAAATCTGGTACCCAGTACTTGTATGCCGAGTTGCGGTCTAGCAAGTGTTAGCTGTCTTGCTCAATTCTCTCAGCGAAGCAAACGTACCTAGCAGGTAAATAAAAAGGGATTCTCGCTGGACCACCCGCCGAGATGAAGATGTTTTCCATTGCAGGATGCTAACATTCTTCTTGTCAGACTTGATACCACTGCCCTCGACGACTTTGAAGGCAGATTTTCCTTTGATAGCAACCTCATGAAGCTCATCAGGGCCACCATAGAGTATCAGGACCGTTTTGTCGCCAAATTTCTTCCACGTTAGGACCTCTGCCGTCGAGTAGAGTATTTTGTACTCTCCAACATCATAGTCGGATACATGGATCTTGGAGTCTCGGCCGTTCAGTGACAGCGAGCCGCCCAACTGGGGAACCGTGAGTGTTCCGGCTGAGGTTGGGAGCTTCAGCTTGTAGGAGGATGACCCGGTGCTCGTAAAGTCCGCATGCCTCACGACGAAGAACGAGCCTTGCTTTTCTGTAGTAAGTGGGGTAACAGCAACATCCTCATTGTCAGTGTATTGAGACGTGGAGAGGTTGCCAGGCGTAGCGGTCGCGTAGCTCGGGGAGACTCGCAAGAATTGGCCCTGGAGCTTTATCTCGGAGTACTTTTCCCGGTCAATGGATCGGTCTTCCTTGATTGCCTTGAAGAAGTTAGAAATTATCAAGACTAGCTTGGCGCTTATGAGACTCACCGCGCCGTAGTCGTATGACGTGTAGCCGTCACAGTGACCAAGGTTTCCCCAGTTGGTACCACCGAAGGTCTGCACTGTTAGCCATTATCCCCAAATGTGGGGAGAAAAGCTTACCATATAAATGTTGAAGATTGTCACACCCGCTGCAAGGTTGTTCTTGTAGAATACGCGAGCAAATTCATGGTTGGTAAGGATATAGCACTGGTCAAACCCACCGCCTCCAGGGGGGTCGAACGCGCCTCCTTGAAACTATTTGCTGTGAGAAATGACCTTATGGGAGCTCAAAGGACTTTACCTCAATGATAGAGTAGGGGGTATTAGGGCTTGTTTTCATGTGCTCTACATGCCATGTTGTTGGAAGGCCGTCCTTAGGCCAGGTGTAGGGATTGGCCTAGCATGTTAGTAATGGGTAGAAGACCTTGACCTCAATTACTTACGCAGTCAAATCCTGCGGGATAACCATCATGTCCCTATAGCGGTCAGAGAGTTGAATGCACCGGTCAGTCTATAAACTCACGTAAATGTCGACTGCTCCGATCCCCGATCCAGGTGCGCCAGTGCCACCTTGCCATGCGTCGTTGTTGATGAGAGGCACCACAATACCGGCATTCCTAGCTTGGTCGTTGACATACTTGAGGTACTCATGGCTAGGAAACGGGACTCCATCACCAGCACTATACTCGTTCTCAGGCTGGAACAGGATGACTGGCCCACCGTTGGTAATTTGTGCTTTGGCAATGATGGAGCATACATGTGCCATGTAGCTGAGTAGTGTGAGCTAAAATCACATTGGCTGGTTGTATGATTTACTTATCGGTGGCACTCAGATAATCTGAAGCATTCGTTCTGAGCGTCCCTTTGACCCTCTGTAGCCAGCCTGGAAAGCCACCTCCAGATACCTCGGCATTGATGTATGGCCCAGGCCGAGCCAAGAGGAAGATGCCCGCTTCCTTTGCAGCATCGATGAATGGTTCAAGGGCTAAAACTCCTTCAGACCGAAACTCACCCGGCTTTCCCTCGAGCAACGCCCAGTCAACATAGAACGAAACCATGTTGAATCCCGCCGCCTTGACTTTCTGGAATAGGTCCAGGTACAGGCTGGGCACAGGGAGTCTGAACGGATGTATCTCTGCAGAAAATATCGTGACCCGCTCTCCATTGATGAACAACGAGTGTTCATCCCACGTCACGATATCCTGAAGCACATCTCTCTCATGGGGACTCTGAATGACGTCGAATGGTCGTCCACCACGAATCCCGGTGGTGCGAGCGCAGCATAGGCTCGCACCCAGTGCTGTAAGAAGTGTATTGAGGAGTTTCATTGTGGCCGCATAGCCGTAAGAAGGAATACTGAGGTTCAGACCTTGAAGTTGAGGCTCATAGGGAATGACCGGTTATATAGCAACCAAACACGGAACCAGAGGCAAAACTTAGTATCAAACAATTTCGGAAAGGAGCCCGAACGCGCCGACGGACGTTCACATAATGCAACCGGTATTGGTGGATTGAGGGACAAGACGAAATTCCGAATATGCCGGGTCATGCCATAGAGTATAGCCGCAGATGTTCATTTATCCAGTCCCGGGGTAAGTCGAATTGTATGAGGGATATGCGGGGTTGGTAACATCGTGACACTGTGACTGGGGCTCTTATGACGGGATCGACCATATTGAGGTTTTAAGCCCGTCGATCCTAGTCAATCGGCCTCTGTAATAGCCTGTCTGCTGGCAATGATAGATCACATGCGTGTTACCGCCTGAGAAGGTCGACAGGGGAATGGAAGGACCGTACACTCCGGCCACACCATTCATGGGCGGTTTTTTTGGTCCTGGGGGCCTACGAGAACATGGTCACATTACGCCACTCCCTCTATTTAACACTTTCATTTGCACTGCACTAGCTGGCAATGATGGTGGTGGAGAGGAGGAACATGGTAATAGTGGTTCACTAGGAACTAGCATCTACTGAGGTCACTTGTAGGAAGCACGGCCTCTTGAAACGAAAAGTCTCTTGTGACATATATTCCACCAACGTATACTACTAAGCTATTTGGTTAAATACAGTCAGACTATATATCCAGCATGGGAATCATATCAATCTATGCGCCAAGGGCACTTTCTAGCGCTTTGTGCTCCTTCGCGGTGATAGGAATAACCGTGCCATGTCGAGGGCTCGTTGGAAGCTTGTAACTGCTCGAGACCTTCCAGTTCGGCTTGTCGATGTCATCAGTCTCAAGAGGGATATAGCCTCGGCCACCGTACTCGTCAACGAATAGGTAGAACTTCTCCCCGTGAGCATCACCAGGGTTTGATCGGAATGCTGTGGGACCCTCAACAGCTTTGAGTCCAGCGCGAGCTCCAATGCAAGTGGCCTGAGCCGTCCACTCATCAGCAGGTGCGAGAAGGGAGTTGGATTTCTCTTGAATGATATCCGTGCACCCAGTAGCAGCGCCTTCATCCTTGGTGAAGCGGTAGAGGGTATTTCCGGCTTTGACGACGGTGGTATCGATCCGAGCATCGCCAGTATCCTGCCAGATCTCTGGCTTGGAAAAGGTGACGAAATCGCGAGTGAGAGAGTACAGCATGCGGTGATAGGAGTTCTTCTCATGTTTCGGGTCATCCTCTCCGTACAGCGAGGACGCCCAAAAGACAACATAAGCTTGTTGTTCAGAATCCCAAAATGCCTCGGGTGCCCAGGTGTTGCCAGCGTTATCAGGCGAGATCTTGATATGTCGTTGTTCGGACCAGTTGACCAAGTCATGAGACTCCCATACTTCGAGGTAGAGACTACCTTGGCGGACTGCCGCTCCCCAGGAGGTACCACTGCCGATCGAAAGGTCGGTGGCGATCAAATAGAAGGTATCGCCTTCGGGAGAGCGAATGATGAAAGGATCTCGGAGCCCACGGGTGCCGAATTTCGATTTGAGGACTGGTTGTCTACCATTGAGTTCCTTCCAGTCAAGAGCGTTGTTCCCATTGCTTGAAGCAAAGAAGATGTTCTCGCCTTGAAGAGAGCTTCCCGTGAAGTATGAAAAGGCGTAAGCTTCGAAAGGTCCGAGGCTAGTCTTCTGTCGGACAGATGCCTCGAACTCTCGCTCAAGGATTTCATCACCAGACTCAATCGAAGCAACAAGAGTCACTGCCGTGTCGCTTCCTTGACGGCTGACCACACCGTCATTGCTGATGACTGCCGGGTCACTGCTGTTCCAAGTTACAGTGAAGCCATCTGAATCTGTTGGAAGGTGGATATTGCCGCGGACATCTTGGACATTCGTCACAGAAAGGGCAGACAGGGCATTTTCAATCTGGGCAAGGCTAGCCTCGTCAGCCAAGACCGAACTGATGAATGCCAACGGCAAAAGTTGAAGGAGCTGCATGGTGAATTGCATGTGCAGCAGCAGAAGCCTCTTGGCCCGGGATGGGAGAATGAAGTAACTTAAAGAAGGCACAGAGGAGACCCCACGAGGTCCATAGTGGACGAGGGAGAAGCATTATATAAGAGCCTGGATATATGAACGAGCTTCTTACCCCAAACTCTAATGAAAAGGCACTGTAGCATTGACACTGGCCCCTACTGCAACTATTACAGCTATTAAGGTCACACCTTCCTGTCTGCGAGCTTGGCATGGAAGCTATTCCAACATGCGCACCTCTAGTCTGGGGTTTCCTCCGAGGGTCGTACCGGATCGCCGCGAATCACGCTCTTCTGGGGTAGTAACGCCGATCCCTGCCACCGACCTGCCCACTCATTGCCTTGATCACGCGAGAGCAGACCCCAGGAAATGCCTCCATAGGCTGCATGGTCCGCAGTTTCGCTGATCGGCGATTGAATGTAATTGGTGCGCAAAATCGGGTTCGTATTGTTTGGGGTAGAAGAATATCGGGCAGAACCTAATGTCGAAGTCAGCCAATCCCTGCCAACAATTCGCGCCCGGACTCGGAGGGGGAAGAAGCGCTCGAATGGGGTGAGAAGGCTGAGATACTATACAGTAGTTTACGCGTCGCTGAATAGCCCGAGCTGGCCGAGGGGTATGACGCAACATGGGGTTGTCAAGCCATGGTAGCTAAACGTCAACAACCAGACCTTGCAATACGTGAGCAGGGAATAGAGTGCTGTGGGCCACAAAACGCATACAATTCACGGGGCATACTCAATGATTGTCATGAGTTTCTTGGGAACACACGTATTTTCAAGAGAAACCAACTATGTACTTTGATATTGTAAAAAACTATGTCCAGCTACATCTGAGAGCTCGAGAATAACAAACCGCAACCCTAATATTCACCCCGTCGAGCCACAAGGTATAGTACCTTCAAAGACATGCTTACAGCTTCTGGCCAGCGGTGCCAGGGATGGTCTGGGCAACCTTGCCGGAGCCGAGAGCGCTGACCTTGTAGGGCAGCGAAGCAGAGGTCAGGGTACCCTTGGGGGCAGAGTTGACAGAGCCGCCAAGGTTGACATCCTCAACAACAGCGAAACCGGTCTCCTTGGAGTCGGCGAAGAAGATGGCGCGCTCGGCAGAGTTGGCAAAGGCGGAGCTCTGGACGAGGACCTGGGCGCCCATGCGGGTGTTGACACCAGAGAGGATGACGCCGTCCCAGTAGTTGTTGACAATGTGAACAGTGGCGAAGCGGATGAGAGGCTGACGGCTGTTGACGTTCTTCCAGTAGTTGTTGGCATAGGTGATGTGGAGCTTGCCTCGGTCCTGCGAGGCGTTGTTGTCGGAGTGACCAATCAGAGAGCCCTTCCACTGTGATTCGAGGGTTAGCACTGGTTCTATATTTCAGACAAGTTGTTTGTTTAACTTACGTGGTCGTGGAAGTAAGTGTTGGAGACAGTCACCCAGTCAGCACCGTGGGAGATGTCAAGAAGACCATCGAGATCGTCCTTGCCGCCGCTGAGGTCGCCAGAAAGGTCGCAGTGGTCGACCCAGACGTTGGTGGACTCATCGATGCCAATAGCATCACCGTTCTTGGCAATGACCTGGCCAATCTTCAGGTTGCGCAGGATGACGTTCTTCTGGCGGCGAACGTAGATGCCGACACCAGTGAGGGCTGTTGCAAGTTAGAAACCAAGGAAATAAAGGAACTTCAAGTAAAAAAAACTCACAGCTTCCAGCAGCGCCAATGATGGTCTTGTCAGACGTGGGGCGGACGCGAGTAGAGCCCGACAGCTTGCCTGAGACAATAATGGTCAGGGGGCCATCGCGCTTAGCAGCCTCAACGAGAGCGTCAACGGAGTTGACAGTGATGGTCTCACCGGCGGCACCACCAGTAGTGCCACCGTTCTGAGTGCAGTAACCAACGCTGCAGGCCTCCTTGGACTGGCGCTTGATGAGCTCGTCACGCGACTCAATGGGAGAAGCGACGGCGACTGTCGCCAAAAGGGTCGCGAAAACGGAAGACAGCTTCATGATGGAAGAAAGAGGGAACAAATGGGAAGGCTTGAGTGACAGATAGTTAGAGTGAGAAGATAAGGTTGAAAATAAGGGGTTGCCAAGTGTGGGCCAGCCGAGAAGGAAGAAAATAAGCTTAATGTTGGTTACCGAAGTGAAAGAATATCATCAAGAAGGCGGATGAGCTCGACTCTTATAGACAACGGGATTCACAGAGAATACAAGTTCAGATGAATAATTAATCCATATTCATGCCCACGGAGCCCGGAGCATTGCCCAGACCTGCCACATTGGGAGCCCTCGCTCACGCCTTTCTGACTTTTCACGAAGAAAGGGGGATGCTAGTTTACAAAGAGTGGTTCTCCATTGAACGTGAAACAGAAACGATCAAGGGTATGGGATGTGACGTTTTGGACTTGGGAAATGCCGTCATTGGTGGGTTTTGCATCTTGCCCGCCGGACGGTTGGTGGAAAATCTAGCGGGCCCCCCGGCAACCACGCAACGGAAGCCGTGATAGATGGATTTAGGACCCGTGTTTCTCAGGTGCGACTCCGGAGCGAAGATCTATATTACCGTATTGCGGTAAAGGATCACGGTCCCCTTCGGAATTCAAGCGCACCGCTTAGTCCCGGGCAGGGGTCTACGAGTGACATGTTACGTACAATGGACTACGCGATGGCGTAATCTACACTGAATACGACCATGTTATCTGATCCCAGGAGGGACTTGAATTGACACGAGGAATTAAGTTTTCCCTCGTACGAGTTTATATATTCCGTCCTTCCCGCATCTTCGTCGTTCCAAGGGTCACTGAAGGTGGCATATGAAAACTTGCTCACCAACGCACGGTCATGGTCGGGATATGAAACTTGTTCACCAATCTAGGCCCGTCATTCACTTTAAATACGAGTCACTTTACTGAGGATGAGCATTGCAAGAATGACACGGGTGTTGGACGGGACCTCACAAGTTCAATTTGGCACATTGGCTATGGGGCGTTCAAACTTCAAGTAGTTCGCTTTCCTTCTCATAGAGGTGCAGACAGCTCTGGGCATGGGAGCAATCAACACGACGTTTAACATGATGAGACACGGCGCCATGAACTGGAATCAGCATCAATTAGCTCTATAAGTGCTTGGTGGCATTCCATAACAACCTTGACCAACAGCATCCAGACACCAGGAGCTAGAAGCAGCAATTCTCAAGCCTTCAAGGCGTTTGAAAAGGAGTATCTTTGGCAAGATTCAAATCAATGCAAGGTTTCCTCGTCTTCTTAGAATAGCGAGCCACAAGTGAACAAAGATTGGCGACCTAGCCAAGTAGTATACATGCCGACAGTGCTTTTTCGCGACTGATGGTTTATCGCAGGAGATTTTAGGCACAGGCAATGCAAGTGGCTCTCCCGATCAGAATTATGATGCTATGGTGCGAGTGAGAGTGTAATGTTTTTGATTACCGATGCTTTCATCTCGTCGCTGAAGAATGGACGCAGCCTAGGACTCAACGTTTTCGCCTCCACACGCGGGTTCTCCTAACTCTCAATCACATTTACTATACACTTAGCATGAATAAAAGTCTACATGGGTCGCTAAACTACGTTTCTACTATTCCGTATTTGCTCAACATTCCAAGATCCTACTGAGCTATAGGTTAAGTCATATAGTTCGCAAGAAGGGATTGCATCTGTGCCATATTTAGGTTTTAGCTATGATCGCTGCCGCCAATGACGGCTTCTTATTTGCTAGCTCAATTAAGCTCTGGTAATTAGAACACTATGCATAGTTCATTAGTTGGTGATCTCCCTCCTGGCGGTGCCGGGAGCCGAGTCGCCGGCATACTAAGATTGAAGATGTAGGAACTCGTGTGTGGCATAACTTAGATGAGATATGTAACTTGAAAAACTTAAATGTCTTTATATCTAGTTTAGAGAATGCTTCCTTAGTTGTCTTTTACCCTTGCCCAGAAATTTTATCCATCGCAGAGTTCTCGCGTGAAGGAGGCCCTGTTGGTCGCAAAGTGCCGGACACAAGAGCAATTACCACTGCTTTCAACACATTACCGGAGGGAATACAATAATGCATCGCTTTTCAATCTATCCACATATCTGGAATGATGGGGTCATGAAAAATCCATCGTCATCATGAGGTTCTGGTGATCGAGAGCATCTTGTTCTTCCTTGGCGAAACAAGAACGGTGATTGGACGGAAGTATTATCCTAAATTTCCCACAAATAAGGACGCTTCCCAGCAAAGATCTCGAGTTAACCCCGCCTTCTTCCCCCAACCCCGCAAACTGCTCATGTTAAGGCGTAGCACCTTCTTGGCTGCGGAGAGAAACCAGCCAAGCCTGGTCAACCCCAGACCAGATTTTCGGTCTGTCAAGGATCGGGGAAAATCTCACTTTAAACTTGAGTCAGTGATTCATGGAATCTCCAAGGTGAATTCTTCCGTAGGCTGGGGTTGGACGACCTGTCATCCATCGTGCACCGCCAGCACTTTGCACTTGACTGAATTCGATAGACGATAAGCAAGCCATCAAGCAGAGAATCCATGCTATCGGGCCATCGATCTGTTGGCATGACAGAGTTGTTGACATTCAGCCAGCCGGGAGGATGGTGACAAGGGACTTGTGACCTGCAAACATGTTGGGGGCACTGGGGAAAGCTCTAACCGATGTTGGGGGCAAGCAAGTATATAAGTGACCTTGTGGAAGGCATATTGATTCTTTGGAGTTTCCCAGAGACAGACTGTGCATTGACTCACTGTTCTTCCTTTAGCCCTTTATTGTGCCGACACACAACACCAGCCTCCTGCCCTCCGTCTACACAATGAAGGCTTCCGTGCTTTTGTCTCTCCTCCCCGCGCTGGCTCAGTCTGCTGTCATTGGACCCCGTCAGTCCAAGACCGGTGATGGTAGCCAAGGTGATAGTGACGCTACTCAAGGAGACCTTGGTCAGCGGCCGCCTCCACGCTTCCCTTTTCCCATCACAAAGTTCCCTGTGGCAAAGGAGACGGTGGTCTTCGAGAATGCCAAGTACATCATGCCTGGAGAGGTTTTTGATGGCAAGATGAAGCGGTACGAGCGTCCCGAAGGCAGCTGTAATGAACAAGCTGAGGGCACTGACGCCGATACTGTCTTCAACCTGATGCCCGGAGCAACCATCCGAAACGTCATCATCGGAAAGCACCAGGCAGAGGGCATCCATGCTCTGGGCGATGCGTGGGTTGAGAACGGTATGTTGTCATTATCAATCATATTGAGACGGCGACTGACAATTTCAAGTTTGGTGGGAGGACGTGTGCGAAGATGCATTGACCTCCAAGGGACTCAACACACAACTCAGAGTCATCGGTGGGGGAGCTCGAAGTGCCACAGACAAGGCCAGTCGGTGCCTGATATCACTGCACCCGCTGAAGCTAACTTGTACGGATACAGATCTTCCAAGACAACTCTCTTGGTGGCAAGTACAACATCACAGGCTTCTATGCCGAGAACTTTGGCACCTTCTACCAGTCCTGCGGGAACTGCCTTAACCAGGCCAAGCGCAACGCCACCATCCAAAACGTGGTTGCAGTGAATGGCTTGAGGATGGGCATCGTAAGTACCCCTGGCTATCTGATATACAAGTTGTCATATGCTGACCGCCTGTTTTAGATCAACCCCAACTACGGCGATGAGTTCCGCCTCAAGAACTCTCAGATTGACAACGTCACCAGCATTGTAGACAAGGAGATTGGCAACAATGTCCAAACTGTGCCCTACTATATTGGCAACGGGCCTGATGAGAAGTATGCGCTCTACAACGAGACCAGGGACCACATCACCGACTTTGAGGGAAAGCTCACCAACCAGTACGAGCCGGAGGACCCCTATGAGTGGCTGTCTGAGTTCTGGCCCGAGGGATTCAATTAAATGGAACCGGGCAGCGTGGTGAAAGTAGATAAGGGCGGTACACTTTCAGGATAGGAATTTGGCGCCGTCGGGATTGGGAGAGTCGAACCGTGATTGATTTCAAATACCACCCATTCACTGTAAATATTAATAAGATTGTTGTCCCTAAAGCGTTTTCGCATTTTAAATTGAAGGTATTTTGAGCAGTCACTATATGTTTTCTAGGCAACTTAAGGAGATGCTTAGTGAGCACTCTACCTATTTTATCCCGTGGCCTTGGAAATATGAACATCTTATTAGAGCGTTAAAAGCTAGGTATATAGATATATACGCCAATAATAGCCATATGTTTGATAATATTGACAAAGCATTCAGGCTGACAGCAGATATAGTGGTAGCAAGACAGTCGGCATACCCAAGTGCTGCCCACAGATACTAAGTAAATGCTATACCCGCCGTGTGGCATTTTCTATCATAGTAGAGGAATGATGTTGCTGAAGCTGCACTGTTGTCTTGATAATCTGGTTCTTGGAGTTTCCTGTCTTTCTTGGGCGGGCTATTGGTGCCTCAGGCACAGTCGCACAAGTTTCATTCCCCGCCACATGCAGCATGAGAGATTTAGTAAGATTGAGCCGTGAAATGAGGAATACTTACCGAACTCTCATTGACCCAGAACTACTATTCCAGTAAAAGAACCAATGAGATGTGGCTGATAAATACCAGAACACTCGAGCTGGAAGCGGTAGTCGACTCGAAGCGGCACAAGTTCGCCATCCTCTCACACACATGGGGCGATGGCGAGGTCACCTTCCAGGACATACAAGACTTGGACGCCGCGAGGAAAAAGCCTGGCTTTTCCAAGATAGAGACGACCTGTAGCATCGCCCTCAACGCTAGTCAGCTTAAGTATGCGTGGATCGATACGTGCTGCATTGACAAGACCAGCAGCGCCGAACTGAGCGAGGCCATCAATTCCATGTTCGCCTGGTACGGCGACGCCGAGGTGTGCATCGTCTGGCTGTCCGATCTCGAGCCGATGCCGTGCCACCTGGGGTTGAAGGAGCGGACCGAAACGTTGGCGACGGCGCTGAGCAAGTGCAGATGGTTCACGCGCGGCTGGACCCTCCAGGAGCTGATTGCGCCGCGACGGATGGAGTTCTTCGACAAGGAGTGGACCTTTGTCGGCGGAAAGGCCGATTTGCAAGACGTCTTGTCCGCCACTACAGGAATCGAGAGCTCGGTGTTGTCTGATTGCTCGAGACTGGAGTATGTGCCTGTGGCGAGACGCATGTCGTGGGCAGCGAGGCGTACGACGACACGCATCGAGGACCAGGCCTACTGCTTGCTGGGGATTTTCAACATCAACATGCCGCTGCTATACGGAGAGGGTCAGAAGGCATTCTTGCGTCTTCAAGAAGCCATTGCTGGCCAGAGCAATGACCTCAGCCTGTTCGCGTGGCAACGACAGCACGTCAGCGCGGAACAGACAGCCATGGAACAGTTTGGTGGCATCTTTGCAGATTCTCCCGTCGACTTCTCGACGTGTTCGACTGTAAAGCGACACGATGATCAGCTTCGTAGCGACCACGAGTTTGCCATCACGAACAACGGCCTTCGAATCCAAGCTGTCCTACACGAGCTGCCTACAGAAGGGGCAGACTCGATCAAGAGTACTCAAGGGGGGGTTGATTCAGACCGCCACGCTCTGCTGAGCCTCGAATGCGTCGGAGCAGGCTCGACCCCGGATAAAAAGCCTGGATGGCTGTTCATCCGACTCACAAAGGTAGGGAGCACGTATGTCAGAGTGCACCCGCACCAAGTCTTCACAAGCATGTCAAGACCAGCCTGTCCCAGAGATGAGCCCAATGTTAAGAGCCCGATTTATATCCGAAAGACGTTCCAGCCCGCCGAGAACATGCGAATTCAAGCCTTCCACAACACCAAGATTGTTATCAAAATCCTCAACGAGTTGAGAGGCGAGATTACTGTTGTCGGCGCACGTCCAGTGACACGCGTCCGCTGGAACGACCGTGGTGACGAGTTCACGTTCGAGACAGATGGCCAAGAGGGGTTCATCGGCACACTGTCACTGGATTTAGACAGATACAGCCGGGAGATGCCCCGACGGTATCTCGTCGCATTTGGCCTCCAGTGGAAAGAAGCGTGCTGCCAGGCCTGGTACGCGCTCTTTGATCGCACCACAGGCGCCGAGTACGGTCTGGGCGAGATGATGGACCCGGAATCTAACGCGAGGCTCGGAGAGGATTGCTGTCTCGCCAGCATCAGGGACGCCATGCTGAGAGACCACTCGGACGCGACGGGATGCTTCACGCAGGGCGACATGCCGACAAGCTCGCCCTGGCAGTCCAATTCAGGCGGGATACGCCTGATGAGGAGACATGCTGCGCTGGAAAGGAGAGACAAGGCGGGAGGCGCGGCAGCTCCGGATGCGGGCGTCGAGGCTGCGGATGAGTTGCTGTAGGATACACCGACGTCTAACGGTATGCGACGCTAGCTAACAGGGGAAATAGGAAAACCTTTACGATCTATATTCGTGATATTATTTTCGAGGACGGCAAGGGGTCTGAGTGGTGAGAGGATTCTACATGGGATCATTTACTGCTAGGCATGGGTTCCCTATCAACGGCGATCTCTTTTTAATGGCCATGTACGTGGCCTTTGAAGGCAGGAAAAAAGAGGTCCCCAGCCTGGCCGTCCATAAGTAGAAGTGTTGTCACTATGCGGCACTATAATAGGTAAAATCACGCTCGGTGATATACGGTTGCTTTCACATGTCAGTCAACATGGGTAATAAACAAATCTGTCAGCGACTTTCAATGGATGACCCAACAAGGTTTACACATCTTGGCCAGTCAATACTTGGAGGCTAGCATAACATGGCTTACTGAGAAATGTGATGGCGTAATCCGTGGCACCCACGTCGTATTAGAATCAGACGGGAAGAGGTTCTTTACTGGTATGTATAGTATGGTGTCAGGGCGCGGATATATTAACTAAGGTTATAACCGCGCAGACGGTAGATTCCAAAGCTACCGCCACGGGAGGAGTATTAATTCCGACTATACAATTAACCAAGCCCTATTTTATATATAATTCCCGGCTATTTAGACCCCCTAGCTAGCACCCACTCCATAAAGGGCGCCTGACGCAGCAGCCGATGCCCTCAATCAAGTCTCCTTGTACAACAACATGCATGCGCACCTAGGGGTTTGACATAGGGGGTCACGATACAGGCGCCTCAATGGTTCTAGACTCGGCATGAATGTGAGTTTTCTGGGGGCTATGTGATATGCGCCGTTTATTCTGCGCCACCCGCATTCACTACCATGGTATCCCAACTGGCGTTCCAACACCTGTTGATTTACGATGCGAATGTAAACAAGTAGGTAACTGGTGGATGTCTTCGCGTGGAATGGTGGCTTTTGTGGCGTATGTCAACAAGGTTCCATGGCCTTGCATGTGCCTCGTCATCTCACAGCGGCCGGCAGTCCGGCACTCGACAATCTATATATAAGTAGATGGAAGCTTCTTACGTGGCCAGGTCAAACCAACATTTAACAAACCAAACCTCAACCCTTCACAGAAACCACCAAGTCACTCCATCATGGGAAATCAGCCGCCCTTCATCGCCGACCTCAAGGACCAGTTCGCCCAGGACAATCTTGAGAGGCTGTCCAACTTCGAGCTGCCATCAGAGCCCAGTGCACCACCTGTAAGCTCATGCGAGATTGTGCTCGAGCTGTTGGAGAAATGGAGCAATGATAACAGTGCTACAATTCAAGACGCAATTGATGCCCAGGTGTTCGGCGGCAAGGGAGACATCAACTGGTCCACTGCATTTCTCCCCTTCATGGAGAGCGTGGCAGTCTACCTACGCGACTGGGGCACCATCCTTGAGGCATCGAAGGTGTACCAACAGTGGAAAGACACCGGGGCCAACGACAAGGGCCAGCTTCAGAAGGCCTTGAGCTTGTATCAGAGCGCTCATCAGCAGATCGAGGAGCTGGCGCACATGTGGGGAATGGACTTTGTCAACATCTGTCACCTGGCCACAGAGAGTCCGGATGGTCATCTGAAATGGGATGGGCCGTTCTGCGGTGCATTCTTGCCGATCAACAAGCAAACAGACAAGCCATTCATCGGCGTGGCTTTCAAGGGGACCAACCCCTTTCAGCTCAGGGAGGACCTAGTTGACTTCAACTATCAGCTCATGGAGGCTGGCTCGGACCTGGACTGTCAATCTGTGTCGACGGGGGTTTACACCGGCCTCTTTAGCAAGTTTGACTCTATTTCTGAGAGTCCTTTTGAAGACATCCAAGCCAAGTTGAAGATTCTGGCGGCGACTTTCCACCCTGGGTCCGGACAGCCAAGAGTCCATGTCACGGGCCACTCACTCGGCGGCTCATACTCTGCTCTCTGCTACCCGGCTCTACTACTCGCGGGTGGTGCAGGTTTGGCACCTGGCAGTTTTGTCATGGGAGACGAATATACCTTTGGATGCCCCCGCGTTGGCAGCCAGGCGTGGGCCGAGTGGAACAACAAGATGGTCTCGGCGTCCGAGGGACAATCCTGGAGGATCGTCCTCAACACGGATATTGTTCCACAGGTGCCCCCGACGGTGCTCAAACCTGACCAAACAGACTTTTATCACGTCAACCAGGGTGTGCGCATCTTCAAGGACAGTCCACCTCAGAAGATACCTAGTGAGGTTGGAGGGCCACCGCCGGCTCCTTTTAATATCAGGAACCCTATCGAGCTTATCAAGTTTGTGGGGGATTCGACAGAGCATTGTAAGGAGTTTGTCTTGTTTCCATGGCTTATGCTAATGTTGAAATTAGTGCCCAACTTTTACCGTGAAGGGTTGCTGTATGCCCTCCAGCACTAGGGCTATACAGATACGCAGGATGTGTGGCGGAATCCGGTGCCGGTAGCAATCTTCTCTTGAGTATGCGAGACCTGGGGCACCTCTGTTCCGAGTGTTCGTCATCATGAACACAGCACAGGGCGCTAGAAGCAGTCAGTTAGTGTTCTACCTATTCGCTCATGTATCCCATCAAGGGCCGGGCTTCAACAATAATAAAGAACACAATAACTTCCCAAATCACGTGGAGGGTGGTGAGGTGCATTGCGGATCCAACTCGCAGCGGGAAGCCGATAATGAGTGGTGGTAGTTATCTTCTATAGCTCTCTAGTGCAGCAGGGCCGGTTCTAACTGTGTGACCGTTTTTGTCTTGAGAATCTAAAGGTTCTGAAGAATTTCAAGGTTTCGGACAGAATACTCTCCATCTACATCTACAATGCCCAATCTCAGTCCCATACAGCCGTTGGCCCTCGCCCTGTCAAATCAGCCCCAATCCAACACTCACCCGACAAGACGAGGGTCAATGGCAGTGTAGCTGGCGAAGTTGCCGTTGGCGTCACCAAAGAAGGCATCCTGACCATCGCTGACAAAGAACTGAGTCCACGTGCCAGTGTTATATCTGACGCACGAGTTGAGGCTATTGGGGTCGTCATCGCCCTCAATGTCTTCGTGCGTACAGTATGCTCTCGGAGAGGTGCATGAGACGACGCCATCGGGCCTCTGCTGACAGGTGAGGGGCGCATTGGTGAAGTAATCGTCGCGTGGGCAGAGGACAAGTGCCATAGGACCCTGGGCTTTGTAGGACACACATAGGTAGTTGCCGTTGCTTTCCTGAAGGCGGTTGTTGTTGAGGCTGAAGATCAAGGTCCTGCCCGAGCTGGATGCAGCGAAAGACAGGGGCGTGTAGCGGTCGCCGGTCCCCCGAAGGGTTAGGCCAGCCACTAGCTCGGAGCCGACGATGGAGCCCGGTGTCTCGAATGGGGCAGCAGATGAAGTAGTGGAAGCCGCAGCAGTAGTCGAAGTGGTGTCGACCAAGGTTGTAGAGGATGTGAGGGTGGTGAATGATGACTCGGCAGTTGCGGTCTCGCTAGAAGAAGTCGCAGTCTCGCTGGCAGAAGTCAAAGACGTGGTGGCCGAGGTCAAAGAAGCCGTAGTCGAGGTGGCGGGAACCGTGCCGGTAGAGGATTCAAGAGCTGAAGTAGTGACTGACTGCGGAGCAGTTGTGCCTGAAATAATACAAGTCAGTATGGTACTTTTGTTAGAGGCATTATTACTGACTTGCAGGTCGACACAGGGCTGCTCCAACAGCCACATCAGCCGTGAGAAGGCTAAGAGCAAGCGAGAAGACGCGCATTGTGAAGAGAAGGAGGGTCAAGACCGAAGTTCAACGAAAGACTGGTGGCTTGAGAAGAAGGCTTTGACTACGGAGGAAGCCTTCAAAAGTTTTGTCCTTGCTGGTAAGCCGCGATATGACATCAGCCAATAAGAAGGGGGTAAAAACGCCACAGTACACCAGTACATCAATGCCATTTCTTTGCTTTTTAAACCCCTATCTTCCAGAGAGAAAGCCTACTAAGCTTCACTCCATGGCCCCCTGTGCTCTCGCTATCTTACCTTTAGCTTCAGGGAGTCAATAACTAAAGAGATTTGAACTGAAGTACCTTAGGTACCGACAGGGATTAGCGCCACGGCCGCTCATAGCACGAGGACAAAACTTTTGCAGTCTGCCTCTGTAGAGTCGACCGGGACGGACCGAGGATTTAAGAGCAGCCCATGGCGCGAAAATGGCTTGCAAAGCTCTCAAATCTAGAGCACATAATATCAATAGTGCCGTCTAGACTCACGCCGAAATCAATAGTCTCGACTTAGCGCAGGGGGGAAAGCACACTTGAAGAGACCGGATTTGTCCTCCGTGTGCCGAGTTCCACTCTGGAAATTGCCTGTTTGCTATGTGGACCAGTTGATCGCCAGTGTTGGGTTAGGGATCGAACGGGAAGTCCGGGCCGTCGCTGAGAGGTAGGCCTCAGGTCAGATTCTCACTTAACTAACCGTCTAAGAAATTGTGAGAAGATTGGCCTTTTCAAAACTTGGCGATCTCTACGGATACTCTTCACAGCATTAGCGCCAACTAATTCTCTGTCAATACGGAGTACACGTAATGCCTGCAGGAGACTTGTTTTGCGGGGGTCAAACAGAATGTGTACCTGTCAGCGATTTGGCCAAGGGTTGCCTTTATAACCAAGGGTCTACGGACGGGGTTTCCGTTTTTTTTTTAACTTGCTTTTTGCAGCCCAACCTGCCCTCAGGTGTGCCCGGCCTACCGTATCGCTCTCGTGCCACCCTGTGGCTCGACGTCAAACCCACCCACAACGGAAATGAAAATTAAAAGAAGGCTTGTTGTGTATTGTCCTTTACGATAAATCTTTTGGGCTCTGGTATGAGCACGGCCAGGTGTAAAAAGCAAATTTATTTACTTCCTCTAAACTAGATATTCACAAAGGAGGGAGACTAGAAGGCAAAGAACTCCCTGGAAGCTGAGGCGAAAAAGGGGAAGAGATACATTCTCCTCCCCTACGGGAAGCATCTCTCAGGTATACCCTCGACCACATACTTCTCGAAGTGAAATAGTTTGATAAAGTAGTGGCTGTTGCTACCTGCTCCTTGCCCTAAGTCCCCATCTCAGAAGGTTCCACATCCAAGGTCTGCTCGACTCTGATCGTTTTGTCACGCTTCGTGTGCTCGTCTTGTTTCCTCCAGAGGTTTCTCCCCCCCAATGGGCAAGCAAATGTTCGAACAAGGTAGAGTTTCCAATGGCACCGCCGAAAATGTCAAGGAGAGAACCCTGGTCTGCACCCAGCAACCCGCCAACAACGTCGCCAAGTAGTGTTATGACAGGGATAGTGAACTTGATATGCTTCTTGTTCAAAACACCCTCGATGTACTTGACGTGTTCTCCGTTGACCCTAGTAGAGTTTCCTGTTGCTGCGAGCTCGATGTAACCATGGCTGAGCGGTTCTTTCTGGTTGTCGAGAATTTCTGAAAGGTTGGGCACAAGTTCATCAAAAAAGAAGTTTCCGTCAAAAGGCACTGAATTGTTCCCAGGCATCAGCTGAAGGTCATAGAGGTTGACCAAGCCAATCCTTGTTTCTCCGGACATGATATTAAAGGTGAGGTTACCCAATCCGAGGGTCAGGACTCCAGAATTGGGAATGTTGAGATGCCCCTTCATGTTGTATCTTGTGTCGTTTGACTTGAACATGAATTCCATGTCGCGTAACCCAAAGCCGTCTAAGTAATTTAGAGAAGGGACCTCGATCGTCTTGTCGAGGTTACGGTTGTACTTTAGAGTACCGAGGTGAATGTTGGGCTTGCCCTGGAGGGATAACTTGACCTTTGGTTGGTCAAAGAACTGGTTGAACCATAGTAGTAGTTCTGTGTGGTTGGCCACCAACAGGGTCTGGTTCGTGACGATGAGATCTGTTTTGTGATTGACGTGCTGCTCTGGGAGGTGAAGCTTGAAGAACGGCGAGTAGGGTCTCGTGTTCTTGTTGTACAAATAAAGGTCAACGGGATCGAGCTTTACCCCCAGTGGCGTGTCCAGGAACGTGTGCAGACTCATGTTGACGTGGGTTGGTGAGAGCGCCTGCAGAGCACCGCTATCTATCGGCAATTTCTGGCCATTGAGAATGCTCTGAATGATTGCTGGAATGATGACTTTGAAGCTGGCGTTGCCCGTGTTAAGTGGCATCTCTACTGCTCTCGGGCTAGAACTCACAAGAGTGGGAGTAGAATGGCGAGAAGAATTATGAGTCCAAGCAGGTACCACAACTTGAAGCGGCCAAGATGCCGCTTGAGTCTCTGTCCTTTGCTGAGGCCTGGACTGAGTTTCTTGTCTCGAACGTGGTCGTCTGATGAAGCATTGTCGCTCTGGACGTCTGCGGCGGGCGTGGTATCTACACCAGTTGTCTCGTCAAGGGGTGAAACAGCCCGTTCTGACTGTCCTGAAGTCATTTTGCTCGACTGCTGTAACCAGGCTATGGAGAGCTGAGGAGCGAGGTGCCTGGAGGCCTACTTTCAACGGTGGTCACTGTGTGAGACCGAGCTCCCTGGGGAGGCGACAGTCGTTGTTTTTCACATGCCGGATCCCAGATCGTCGTGCGGAGTTCTGGCACTATCGTGTCCCAATGCGACCTAAGACGTGATGGGTGCCAGATGCGCGCATGACCACTACCCTCCATCACTTTGCGGAGAACGAGGGGGGCGGAACCCGCGCCGTAACCTGTTTTGCTGAGCCCCTAAGGAGATTAGCTTGCGAGAGTATGCTAGCAGGGGTAGGTTCCCAGCGGTATGGCCGCAACCCACGAGACTCACACATGCCAGCTCAGGCCTTCGGCATCAAGACGGCGAGGCATCGAATCTGAACGACATCTCATCGGAGGCTGGAAGCGGCAGACCAACGACGTATCTGGCGGCTCTGAACGGATTCTGCTAGATGACCATGGCTTCTGGTGGGGCAGTATTTCGAGCAGGACAGACAGATCAAGCACCAAGTACTTATGAGATCAATTGGTCAAGCAAGTTCAATTAAACGCCGTACGCTAAAAGGTATCGTGTTTGTCATGATCAACCCACATTAAGAATCCAACAGTCATATGTCTCTGCCCGGCTGACCATTCATTATCCTAGTTACTCATGTCCCTTCCAAGCCAGCATTACGTTCGACCCATCAGTTCCTTCAACACAGCGTGAACGAGATCTGCCACTGTAGCAACGAGCTGGGTAGCTCAGTCAGTTACAGTTTCAAAAGACATGTTGTGGGTGTACTTACCGGTGTTGCATCACCAATGAGCTCCGACACTTGTGACACAAATGTCCGACTCAGGAGAGATTCAGCGTTGCCCAAGAGCCCCAAAATGCCCCTGACACTGGAAGGCGTGATCAAAGGTAACACCTGTTCAACAATTCCTTTGATGTCAATCTTCTTGAGGGCGTTGAGAAGAGGTTTTATGGCGTCGACGAGACCAGTCAGGTCAATGCCGTCCAGCTCCTTCAGCAGCGGCTCAATGATCTCGAACAATCCTTCGATGTCGACCTTGTTCAAGACGTTGATCAATGGCACTGCCCCTCCTATAAGGGTATGGGTTTGATTGACGAATTTGTCGGTGAGAAGGTCTCCCGCATTACCCACAAGACCGAGTAAGCCCTTCAAAGTCTTGGGAGTAAGATATGGCTTGAGGACATCGAAAAGGGCCTTGAGATCTATATCTCCCAGTGAATCAAGTATCGGGATGATCTTCTTGATCAAGCTGGTCAGATCAACCTTCGAAAGAGCATTGAGCAAAGGCTTGAGCTTCTCGATGAGATCCTTGAAGTCAATGTCCCCAAGTGCTTCAAGCAAAGGCTGCAGCTGGCGAATAAGCTTCTTCAAGTCGATCTCACCCAGGGCCGAGACCAGAGGAACAGCTTCGTCAATAAGAGTATGTGTCTGATTGACAAAATTCTTGGTGAGCAAGTTCTCTGCGCTGTCTAGCAATTCAGTGATGCCTTTCACGCCATCAGGAGAGAGCAAGGGCGAGATAGCATCGAACAGCCCTTTGATGTCAAGGTCACTAATCTCGTCGAGTAGAGGCGACAGCTTTTTGACCAGCTTCACCAGGTCGATCTTGCTGATTTCTGAAAGCAAAGGAGATACCTGATCGATTAGATTAGGGAGGTCAACGTCGCTGAGTGCAGCTACCAAAGGAACTGCGCCAGAGATCAATGTTTGAGTCTCGTTGACAAATTTCTTCGTCAGTAGATCTTCGGCATTGTCCAGGAGGCGAACGATACCCTTGATGGAGTCAGACGTCAGCAAGGGTTGGACGGCAGCCAGCAACTTATCCAGGTCAAGCTTGCTGATCTCCTTTAAAAGTGGCCCCGCCTGGTCAAGCAAGCCCTTCAAGTCGGCCTTGTCCAGGCTGTCGAGGAGAGGTGCGGCCTTGGAAATTAGAGATTTCGTTTGTGAGACAAAGCTCTTGGTGAGAAGATCTTTGGCATTGTTGAGAAGCCCAATCAACCCTTTGATGGAGTCTCTGGTGAGCAGGGGTGCCAATGCGTCAAAGGCCCCTTTGAGATCAATTTTTCCTAGACTGGTGATAAGGGGGGTTGCACTTGAAAGAAGTGACTTGATGCTCTTGACTATGTCCTTGGTCAAGAGATCCTTGGCGTTTCCGAGCAAGTCCACCAAACCTTTGATCGAACTCTTGGTTAGGAGGGGCTCTAGTGCATCGAGGACTCCCTTCAAGTCAATCTTGCTAAGGCTATTGATGAGAGGACTTGCGCTTGAAAGGAGAGTCTTGATTTCCTTGACCGTGGTCTTCGTCAAGAGAGACTCGGCGTTCTCTAGGAGCCCGACAATGCCATTGACAGACTCCTTGGTAAGTAGAGGTGCGAAAGCTTTCAAAACTCCTTCGAGATCAATGTCCGAAAGGGTGTCGATAAGAGGGCCGACGCTTGACAAGAGAGATTTGATGCTCGTGACGGTCTCCTTTGACAACAGTGACTCGGCATTTCGCAGCAAGTTCACAATGCCCTGGACCGAATTCTTCGTCAAGATTGGCGCCAAGGCATCAAGAACTCCTTTCAGATCGATATCTGAGAGCTTCTTGATCAACGGCGATGCGGTAGAAAGAAGGGACTTTAGACTCTTGACAGTATCTTTTGTCAACAGCGATTCTGCGTTTCTTAGAAGCTGCACAATTCCCTGGATTGAGTCCTTGGTAAGAATCGGACTCAAAGCATCTAAGACACCCTTGATGTCGATACCAGATAATTTGGCAACCAGCGGCGATGCCCTGCCGATGAGCTCTTGCGTCTGGTCAACAAACTTGGGTGTCAAGAGATCTCCTCCATTCTTCACAAGGGCCACGATACCCTTGATAGAGTCTTCCTTGAGAAGTGGCTGCAGCGCTTTCAAGATGTTTTCGAGGTCCAACTTGGTGAGTTCTTTCAGGAACGGAGAAAGGTCCTTGATTACTGGGCCAATCCCCCCAATGAGCCCTTGGGTCTGATCAACGAATTTCGGCGTCAGGAGATCACCAGCATTCTTCAACAAACTGACGATGCCTTTGATCGAGTTCTCGGTGAGCAGTGGCTTAATTGCATCCAGAAGGCCTTCGAGGTCTAGCTTTGTAAGCTCTTTCAGAAGCGGTAAGATGTCGCCGAGTACGGGGCCGATATCTTCGATGAGGGATTGCGTCTGGTTGACGAAATTGGGTGACAATAGATTCCCTGCGTTTTTGACTAGGGACACGACGTCCTCAATTGAGTCTTTTTTGAGGAGAGGGTCTAAAGCCTCAAGAATACCGTCAAGATCAAGATCCGTAAGCTTCTTCAGGAGTGGTGATAGGTCACCCAACAAGGGCGAGGCGTCCTTGACAAGGGATTGGACTTGTTTGACGAAGGTAGGCGACAGTAATGTTTGTGCACTATCAACTAGCTTCACAACATCCTCAACCGACTTCTTTTTAAGCAGGGGACCCAAAGCTTCAAGGATCCCGTCAAGGTCGAGATCCGTCAGCTTCTTGAGTAACGGCGAAAGGTCACTCAGCAGTGGCGAAACATCTTCAATGAGAGACTGCGTGCCATTGACGAAGCCGGGTGTCAGAAGAGCTGCACCATTTGACAAAAGATGGTCGATATTATTGAGATTGTCGGTTGTGAGGAGCTTGAGGACTTTGTTGACAATGCCAGCGATGTCGACATCTTTAATCTCATCGACCAGTCCTTTCAAGTCCAATTCTGATACCACATCGATAAGTGGACCAGCTTTTGAGAGAAGTGCCCTGATGGTGTTGGGAACGGGCGGCTTCAAGGTCGCGGCGAGATAGACCATGGCATCGTGAAAAGCCTGGAGAAACTCGGGGGTGAGTAAATCACCGAGAGCTTTCAAAAGGCCTTCGAGTTTTGCAAGTGCCTTGGTGAGGCCGCCGAGAGACTCCCCTAGGTCACCGAGTCCAGGAATACTTATGCCCCGACTGGAGTCTCCATCACCTGAACTCGAGCTGGAACCCGAGTCGGATGTGCCATTTTGGCGTTTGAGAAGGACTGGCGGTCGAAAACTGGCGCTGGTCTTGAGTAGCACGTTGAGCTCCTTCAGCGCATCTGTCAACTCTGACCGAGGAACAAGTGCGAGGTTGTGCTTTTCCAGGAGCTCTACCAGCTGCAGCTCAGGCGCCGAGACGGTCTTGGATGATGCATGGCTGAGGGGTATGAGAGTTGCTACGAAGAGCTTGGAAAACCTCATGACTGTAGCAAGACGGCCTGAGAGATGTAGAAATTGGTCTTGGACCCGTCTGTGGTGATACAGCTGGGTCAGAGAGAAGGCCACAAACTATTGTCGTGTTTATACAAGATACTACTGGCCCGCCCAACCATGAGCCTCTGATTAGCACTGCAATCTGACCCCGGCCGTTTTGTCCACTTCCCCAGGTTTACCCCAGACCAACTTAGTTGCATTCCTTGTTTCCTCGGCTGTAAACGCGGGGAACCTTGCTCTGGCCCAGCCGGATCGTCGAGCCGATCTTCTTAGTTCCTGTCCGCACCTCGCAAGCTATCTCATTTCGGGCGCAGCTCACACGAGCCGTTCACTACCAGGATCAGCGAGATGGGTAGCATGGCAATCTCTTTTACACAAAGGTCCTCGAGGATCGTTAAGCACGAATTGCCCAAACGGCGATAGCCAAATTGCCCTAGCAGGGATGCGGCGAGGGGTGTTTGCGGAAACAGAAACCGCAAATCAATAGCGCCGAGTTTATTCCAAAACCTACAACCGTGCGAGCCGATTAATCCACACGTATAGAAGTTCAGAAAGCGCTCTAGGGAAGGGTCAGATTTGGGCAAGTTGAATGGGTTTGGACTCTCACCATTCGGATGAAAGCTCTAAATAAAGTCATCTGGAATGTTGTCCCGAGGTAATACGTTTCGGCGAAAAATAGTCTTGTGATTGTGAAGTTACCTACCCGGCACCGAAGCATGTCGTCTAACCCGAACTCCTCTGGTTATCATCATACAGGAGACGCGTTGAGCAATTCGATGTAGCTCCGCATCACTGTCGGGGTTGAAAGAGCAGTTTGATATGTTTGTGAACATTCCACCATTTGTAAAAGGTAACACAAGTCGAGTAAGCTACTATTCCTAACCGTGAACGAGCGGAATCAAACAAATAACTAACCCACATGTGACGACTAGTTATCTCGCCGCCTTGAAGTCTACATCTCCCAGCCTAGTTACCACCCCAACTCGATGATAGTAAGTCGTCGCCCTAACGTATGGATCCAGCTTCCAATAGTTCAGCTGAAGCACCTTCACCAGCTGATTTCTCTCCTCATTCTTCTCCTTTCCTAGAACAAACTCTGGTTCGAGAGAAGCCCAGTCCGCTGTTAATCGATTGAACTGATAGATCAGCTCGTCTCGTTCCTGCTGGACTTTGACCTTTTTCTCTTCCGACTGCATCCTCTCATTTTCGGTTGGTATTGGGTCAATATACTTGTATTCCCAGGCGTCTTGACCCCCATAGGATGTCTGCAAGTTGTCCTTGGCAATGAACTTTGTCAAGGCTTTTGTGCCGCTGGTGAAATGAACCTTGGACGAGATGACAGGGTCCAACCAATGTTTGATAACACTCCATATGCCTATTGAGTAAAGTTAGGATCTGAAGATTGATAATGCAATGGAGAGGCTACCTACCCCAGAAGACGAATGGAGCGTTGTGGACAAGCACTGAGGCAAGAGTTTCTGGATACCTGGCCTCCAGGATCTCAATGAGGAACTTGACGACATGGAAATCCATGTTTCGTAGTCCGAATCCGCTCAGATCAAATATCAGACATACCTTGTCATGCACGTCTCGTGCCATCATTCTAAGGGTCTCGATGTTATGCAGGACATAAGTCTCCATGGCCCCGGGAGATTGCTTATGTGGATCGTGAAGGCGAACTCTGATGATGTAGATTGGGTGTCCGTCTTTGTCGGTACCTCTAACGTAGCTCTTCCCAGAGCGGTACTGCATGACGAATGCTTCTTCATCCACGGTTGGCGCTTTCTTCAACCCGACGCTCTCACCCTCTGCAACGATAGCCTCGTCAACGCGCCTTTCACCTCGCCAGTTGACTGCAGACACGAGCATGTTGACTGCCTTCAACACATCCCAGCCTCGGGCCCGGAGGAATCGGAGGACAGTGGCATCAGGATGATCAGCGAGTACCATCCTCCATAGGAGGTGGCTGAAGCTCTCTGGTGACTTGTCCTTGATGTGTTGCTGGAACTCATGACTTCTGTCGGGAGCATCGTGGCCAACACAGTAAGGCCCGCAGAGCCGTAGTAAATGCACCCAAGCCTCTTTCAGCTTCTGTTCTTGGTCAACCGTCAAGTTGCCAAGGGTACCGGGCTCCGATTGAGCTGACATGGTGAGACTTAAAGTGCTAATAGTCGAGGAGGATTGATTGAAACCACAATTGAAGAAAACGTTCATAGGAGATGCTGAAGCGAAATAGCGTGTA
The DNA here is from genome assembly GCA_011320165.1 of Fusarium protoensiforme. NCBI lineage: Eukaryota > Fungi > Ascomycota > Sordariomycetes > Hypocreales > Nectriaceae > Fusarium > Fusarium protoensiforme. Next base: position 48,071 of record JAANQP010000067.1, read on the forward strand.
CAGACAGTTGGAGTATCATGGGCCAGGTGTGATCTCTAAGTATCTGTAGTTGAAGGATACGAAATCACAAACCGACCAAAGGATATTGATGACGATGGCTTAACGCGACAGCAGCTCCGCAGTCATCTCTTCCTCGGCTATGATCATGGACACTACGGCAGAACTAAACCAAGCCCAGGTGCGTGCTGGGCAACTCAATGGTGTTGGCCTAAACAACCATCTGCTCGGAAGGTGGTCCTAAATCGGGAAAGCGACGAGGAATGTTGCAGTTGGTGTCTTGGAACCAGCGTCTTGCAGCTTCGGCAGTAATATGTGCAGCTAATGCGCACCCCGCACGCAGTAAAGGAGATCCGTCGGCTGGAGAAAAAGACGTCATTGCGAGATCTACATGGCCAGTGTGATAACAGCCGCCAGCCGATCTAGGTAAAATGTCGCACTTAATGGTATCAAGACAATCTGGCTAGACCGTTGAAGTGGGTGGCGTACCATCTAATGTTTTCCCTGAGGCTTCAGGGGGGCATAATTACAGGAGTACATGGTCTCTTGAACACAACATTCCTTCAAACAGTCAGGAAACAATTTAGACAGCTATAGAAACCTGGGAATATGATTCGTGACGGAGAGGATAAAGCACATCTTCTGCCTATTTCGAGTAATTCAAATAAAACATCATAACAGAAACTTCCGTAGCGACGATGCGTCCGTCTCCTTACGAGAACTCCAGGTCCTTAGTCACATCTCCCCAGCTGGCCCCAGCCATGTCAGCAAAGTAGTTGGACTTTGGACTCCATAATCCCGTTCCGCCCTTTGGGAAGACAGCCCCAGCATTCTTTAGATAGGTTGAACTCAAGCTCATCATGGGCTTCACTGGCATGTCCTTGGACCCGGCATTCCGTGGCACCGCAACACTCGCCTTTCGCTGCTGCATCTTCTGGAGGATGCGCACAAAGAGCCGTGCGCTGACGTCGGCCCCGAGTGTCCATGATGCGTTCTCGTAGCCAGTCATGAAGAGCAGATTGGGGATGTCCTGTAGCATGGCAGCCCTCCAAGCAAACTTGTCTGCGACGTTGAAGGGCTGGTCATCTACCGCGAACTTGATTCCTCCACCAAAGCGCAGCTTCAAGCCGGTGGCCGTGACGATGACATCCGGGTGTAGGACTGTGCCGGAATGAAGCACAATGCTCTTCTCAGTGACCGTCTTGATGGTATCAGTGACGACGTCCGCTTTACCTGACCGAATAGCGGCAAAGAAGTCGCCATTCATGCAGGCGCAGAACCTTTGTTCCCATGGGTTATATCGGGGCTTAAAGTGAGGGTCCCAGCTGACGTCGGGAGGGAGCTGCTTGATAGTGACGTGTTTGATGATTCTTTTGGCCAAACCAGGGCACGATTTGCACAGAAGTGTTGTCAAATAACTCCTGAACAGCCACAAGAGCCTGTTGAGAAAGTGGGCGACGCTGGCGGGTAGGGCGGCGAAGAGAAGAGTCGTTAAGAAACTATTGGATGGCAAGGGAAAGATATAGCCTGGGCTTCGTTGCAGCATAGTGATCTGTTTCGCCCTATCGGCCATGGATGGCACAATCGTGACAGCAGTGGCACCGCTTCCAATGACCACGACGTTTTTATGCGTGTAGTCGTAATTCTCAGGCCAGAATTGGGGATGAATGACTTTTCCTTCAAACTTCTCAATCCCTGGGATCACCGTCTGGAGCGGTGTTTGGTAGTCGTAGTAACCGGTGCCGAGGAGCAGGAATCGGGCCTGAAAGAGAGTAGGCTCGTCCTCTCCCGGCTGAGCCACTTGAAGTTCCCACGTCTTCTTTTCGGAGCGCCAGTTTGCCGTCGATACAGTGTGGTTGTAACAGATGTGATGATCGATGCCAGCAGACCTAGCTGAATCGATCATGTAGTCTTTGATCTTGTCACCAGCAGCCAGCGACTCGTTATGTCTCCACGGGCTCCAAGGAAAGCCAAAAGTGAAGACGTCGGAGTCTGATCGGATACCAGGATATCGAAAAAGATCCCATGTTCCTCCGATGGAGTCGCGTCCTTCAAGGATGGCATACGTAAGGTCGGATGGTCCTTCGGTTTGGATGCGGTATGCGGCGTTGATTCCAGAGATGCCTGCTCCAATGATGATAACATCAAAGAACAAGCCATCTTGAGTGTTGGAGTCGCCGACTGACTTGTCTTCGTGAGAACCCATCGCGGTCAGAGATGATTGATCAAAATGAAGGTTAAGAGATATCGAAAACGAAGTGCAGGGTTGCAATTTTGCATACACGAAGAAGCTTTAGATGATTAGCTCTTGAGCGAACTATACTGCCGTTCAATGATGGCCATATATTGCGTAGAGTTCAGCCTTTCAACCATCGTCATAGCCCTTGAACAGGTGGCGCGACACGCTATCGAGCCTCGGTAGCCGGCGTCGGACTCTTTCTAATGCCGTGTCGCATCAAGTTAACAGCCCGGTTATAGCCTAGTTTCCGAGAGACTCATTGCCAGCATGTGAATGTGTTCTACATGACGCATTTCTTGCTGATAGCCGTGTCTCATGATCACATCGGAACTGTCTGTGGTACCTTTATTCCGTCGGGGCGCGGTGTCCGCGGAACCAGATGCAGGATCGCAAACTAAACCACACAAGGAAACCCCATTCGAGGGTTGGCTTCATGATCGAGAATGCGGGGAAGGACGTGCTCAGTACAGCATTGGACTATCCTTTCCCCCTCGGGTTAGATAACCCTCCCAGCCTGTCAGTTGTTTGTGGGTTGTCAGGTTACTCGGGACAGAGACATAGCCGAATGCAACTACGCGACGTGGCTGTCAAGGCTGCATTTCCTTCGACTTGCAAGGAATCATCCGTTGCTCCGATACTCCGTTTCGCTATCGACATGCGTTTCAGCTGCTGAGAGCCCCATGATCATGGCAGTTGTGCGTCATCGCAAAGCGGGATACCCCGCCGCTTCTGAATCGAATGCATGTGAAATTGCCGATCTATGAGAGAAGCTACTACTCTACGACCATGAGTCTCAGTTGCAGCTGCGCATATTGATGCCCGTAGCCTCAGTAAGGAAATCCCTTGCGTGCTCTGCTGCTTTCTCTGCCTCGGCCCCAAACCCGACCCGAGGTCCCAACAAAAGAATGTCGTGGGGACAGTGTTCAGAGATGTCCAGGTGAATCATCCAGCCATGCTTCTGGTAGCGCTCGCAGAAGTCCTTGATGTCGTGATAGAGGATTTCGTTGCCTCCTACATTGACAAACGTCGGGATGCTTGCGTCCGGTTCGAAGGGGTGGCGTAGTGGTGATAGATATGGGCCCGAAGGGTCAAACATGCCATATTCCGAGATTGTCAAGGCACCCCACCGCCCGAACTCTTTGCTGAGATAGTCGGTACCGTAGTTAGGTGACCTCGTCATGTCTTGCTTGAGCGCCGCGCTCACATCAACCCAGGGAGACCAAAGTGTAACAGCTCGTGGGAATGGAATCCCGTCCTGTTGGCCATACTCGTGGATGTACCGCAACAAACCAAGTGCAATGTTGGCTCCCGCCGAATCACCCGACAAGATGATCTGGCTAGCCGGGATGCCCTTGGTCTGGATTAGACAGAGGTATGCTGTGAGGGCATCTTGTAACGGAGCGGGAAAGCGCCCGCCCTGGCTACTAGACAGACGGTACTGCGGTGTGCATACATGAGTGCAGCCCGTTTTCTGTGTCAAGTATCGAGCAAGATAGCCGGTATCCTCGTCGCGACCGTTGCCGATAACGAAGGCGCCTCCATGAAAATGAAGAGCCACTATCATATCTGATCGTACCAGTCCAGGAGGTGGCGGTCGTGCTGGTGTCCAAGTCATGCCCAACTGAGCAGGCTGAATGGTAACGTCTGACAAAACTCCTCTGTATAGCTTCGAAGACCTGGGGGCGACTACTTCGAAACGGTTCTTCTCTCGCCCTTGACGAAGGTTAAGCCTGTCTCCCGCTTTGGCAAGCGACCAGTACAGCAGCAATAGCCTGACCACGCGCATGCGAGCAGCCTGGTTCAATGACCACTGACGAGAGGGTCGTGTCCAGGGAAGCAGACAGAGGGCAATGTCAAGCCCAAAGTGGGAGAGTAGCCACGGTGAGTAGAGGACGGCATAGACGTAGGTGAACAAGTCTTTCAAAGGAGAATTGGAGGCCATGATGAAAGGTGACGTGTTTTTGGCAGATTTATTGACGAGACGTTGTTTCTTCTTTGGTGGTTCTCGCAAGTTCAGACAAGGTTGGCGGTAGGAAAAGTATTCTCCGCTGAACGCGAGGGACTGCTCCTCTTACATAGTCTACCAGCGATGAAACGTGCCTCGGCATCGGCTTTGAGGCCCGGGTCAGAATCAGTAGGGATCGCTGCCACATTGAGTCTCATTATTCTCAAGTCACGCATCACCCAGTCCTTCTAGGAACACAGTGGTCAACATGGTATTTCTTACTTGCGTGAACACGCCCCGATGGACAGCATGCTCGGCACACTTGTTATTTAGCTCTGATAATACAACTTTCAGCCTAAGCTGTATTCAATTTCACCTTCTAAATACAACGAACTCACCAATGGTTCCTCGACTCTTACCTACTTCCGCACTGCGCCTTTCCCAATACCATCGCGCAGCAGCTCTTGAAGCCAGGTCGGCCACCCTCGAATACCCGAGATGGCTGACGCAGATCGTGGGATAATAAGCTGGCCACCCCTTCTGCTCTTTATCTGCCCGACAACCTCGCTAGCAATTTGATCGCTCGTGAGAAACCGAACACCCGAGCCCTCAAGGTGATCTGCAAAGTCTTTGACGAGAGGAGTTCTGACGAAATTGGGGTGAACGACAGTTGTCATGACATTCGCAGACTTGTAGAAGTGCTTCAGCTCACACGTCAGAGATTCATGGAATGACAACGCCCCAGCTTTCGTGGCCGAGTAATCTGCCCCAGTAGGAAGTGCAACAAAGGACGCGATGCTTGCAACCGTGACTACATGGCCCTTGTCCAGCTGTATCATGCGGGGAAGAAACTGCTGGGTGGTAAACCACAAAGCCATGACATTGACCCCAAAGATCCGGCGAAGATATGACTCCGGCATCTTGAGAATGGGAGTTGGCTTGGTGATGCCGGCGTTGTTGATGAGGATGGATGGATGCCCAAGTTCCCGGCGAAGAGCGTCGGCAGCCCCCGAGACAGACTCGGCAGACGTAACGTCGCAGTGGTAGAATGTGACGCGAGGGTTCTCTTGCAAGTCTTTTGGTAAGTCCTGGACATCCAAGACGGCGACCTGAACACCAAGGTTGACAAGCCTTTCGACAATGCCCTTCCCGATCCCACTTGAACCCCCGGTGACAACAGCGATCTCGTTCGGCCAGTCCCAGTCTTTGCTAGCTCTCAGACGCCATGAATTGGAGGCCATAGTGTTGAGGACCTTGTTGAAGGACCTGATAATACCCAGGCCTACGAGGACCTGCAAAGCAATCTTGATAGTCGTAGGCTTCAAAGATGCCGTGACTGAGTCTGGCAGTCTACTAATGACAGAGGCAAGGACATCGTTGGCGATATGAGGAGCATGAGTGGCTATGAAAAGCAATGGGCCTGACAGGAAAGGGGAGAGAATGATTCGGCCAAGTTGCGAGATGTACTCGATCGCGGGGGAGTAGAGCAGTGAAGTCATATTGAGGTCGTGTATGAGAGACAAAAGGGTAAGACTAGGTACGTTGAAGCAAGTTGGTGGGCACTGGGTACACTCACATTTGTGTGACTAGCAGCAGTTGCATTTATATCATTACTTGCTGTGTCTGAATGGGCTCGCTCTACTTCGGTGCTCGTTCTCTCTCCTTGGATGAACCGTGGGCAAATGGAGTTCACAGTCTCATCTTCAGGCGCTGCCGAGGTCCAAATTCAAACCAAGAGAAGATTCGCAAGCTAAACTAAAATCAGGTTGGTTGCTGTGACTGGCTGCGTCATTGGTTCATGGAGGTTCTCGGCACGTCGATCCTGGCCCGGACCCCTGTCGACGCTCTTGATCTTCGACCCGTCTCCTCTTTTTCCCCAGATTCAACAATCTCTCCGACTCCGTTCTCCGCAATCTGCATCGTCCGCGGGTCCCGTCCCAGTACCGAGATCCTTGGTCTCTCCGCCTCCGCATTCTGACATCAGTATCATCAGTTCGAGATGGTCTTCCCAGGCCGCTTCAGCACGGGCTGTTTGCGCTGTCGCCAGCGCAAGGTGAAGGTGAGGGAACCTCTGCCATGCGTAGAATCCGTTGTGCAAAGACTGATAATATCTCTCATCAAGTGCGACGAAGCTAAGCCCACCTGTCGGAGATGCTTCAACTACGGCAAGCCCTGCCTCGGATACACTGACCAGTTTCACTTTCGACATTCTTCTGCGCATAAACCTGGGTTGGAGAAGGCTTCACCGACTGCGTCGAGCCCTCAGGCTTCTGAAACGAGTGGGGGAAGCGTCTCATCCAAGTCTTGCAGGCGAGTGAAGAATGTCGTTGCAGGGATCGACGACCAACTTCCCCCAGCCATCATTCGACAGCCCATGCAACCGTACGACAGCATATCTCTATCCTACTTCGTCCGTCGCTTCGTATCACCCGATGAAGGCGATGGGTTCCCCGGCCACTTTAGCTTTCTCCCTGACCTCTACGATCACTACAAGCATGGCGTGCTCGAGACAGCCACCCTCAGTGTGGCTCAAATGGCAGCATATAACCAGTTTGGAGGCGAGGAGCTTCGGACACACTCGTTTAGGAACTATGGCCGCGCCATTCGAAGCTTGCAAGATAGCATCCAGACTGATAGTCAAGCCCTTGATGACAGAGTGATTGCAACTATTTTGCTGCTCTGTACCTTCAAGGCACGTGCTGTCCTTATCCGTCCACTTGTTATACGTGTCGCTGACTGGAATTAGGACATCAGCGGAGAGGGCCTAGGCGACCCAAAGGAACACGCTCCAGGGCTTTTCTATCTATTAGAGAAGCGAGGTCCAGGCCAGATTGGAACGAGGAGGGGAGCTGAGCTTTTTCTTCTAGCTCTTTTACGGCTGGTGAGCAGACGTGCGACATCGCTTACACCAGCTCTTGGCTAACCGGGATACGATTACAGCAAATCTACTCCTTCCTGCACGAAGACGATACCTACACCGACCCAGGTGCCATAGCTACAGTCATGGGGCTGTTTGATCCTCTCCTTCGGGCATTGTCTATGATGTCAAGGACTCTGTCACTCCGGCACCGCCTGTCAAAACACATGGAGTACACCGCAGAGAAGAATGGGGAGAATGATGGTTGGCCACACACCGAAAACGGGACTGGACCCAAAGACGAGGAGCTCTTATTGCAAGAGTGCTTTGAAATGCTCGATCAATTCCACGTCTGGGATCAGGAGGCTCCGTCCTACTGGCACAACACATTTGAAGGCCGAGCTGCGCCAACCGTGCTCGGCGAAATGGGCTCAAGGATGACGTACTGCGACTCTGAGACAGCATGTATCATCATCCTGATCCGTTCGGCTCTCCTCATCTTACTATTGACAATGTTGGCATACCACAGCCAACTACAATTGGCTCAAGAGACAGAGGATAACTCTCACCGTGAACTCTGGGCCGAGTGTATCCCAATCCTAGAGGAAGACGTAAGGAGAGCGATTGACGACATGTTAACAAGTGTTCCGTTTGCCCTAGGCGACATCGACCCAACTGGACGGCCAACGACCATGTTGTATGATGGAGCAGCGGCAATTGTCATCGTCCATTCCATCAGGTTAGTGTCGCATTGCGCTTATGCAACAACGGCCCAGCTCCAGGAGGCGGGCGAGATTCTCACTAGGATGAACTCGATGATAGGGATTAGGTCTGCAGTTGGATTTGGCGAGGGGGCGTATAGTGACTCGAGATGGACCCAAGAGCAAGAACTCCTTCGCCCGCTTGCGTCTTCGTTGATGTTGCAATGTCAAACACGGGATCAGGTCAAGGCTGGTCTTGTGTATCTGGATTAATTTGGCTACTGTTGTCCTAGGCACAGATGCAAAGAATTGAAAGATATCAGTTTCATCTTTGACAGGATCGAGCAAACCTCACTCTTCCTTTTGATACCAACTGCGCTCCTCCAGCCTACTAAGCATGATATCATCTCTCTCCCAAAGAATCATCAAGGCTGGAAAGATCGGGCCACCAATCAACACCCAAAGAACTACCTTAAGGCTTCGAGCCATAGCACTTAAAGATCCACGCACAATGCTTAGCTGGTAGCTGGCCCAGATAACCATTGAAGCACAAGTGCAGTAGACATCCCACCTCAAGAAAGATACGACGATCTCCCTTGAACTTGTTACTGACAAAGGCGGATCTAGAAGCGCCAGAGAAGGAGGATTCGTGAGCGAGGTGAGAGCCAATATGTGGTATCCTGATACTTCTGGGATCAAATCCGCGGTGTGTGACGTGAAGATGATACCCAACACCACCAAGTGTACGGCCATGGTGAGCGAGGCAATAAAGGTGTATGCTTGCCCCAGTGCCTTGCTGCACTCTTTGGGGCTGATGCGGGCCGTGTTATTGGATCTCCCGCGTCTGCTTCTACAAAAGAGACGAGAGCCAGTTTGGATTGCCGTTTGATACAGGGGAAAGGGTTGCCAAAGAGCAACCGCAATGAACTTTGCTTTCGGAGAGAGAACATTGAGCAACGGGAGGCAGAGCCCGATCGTGGGCAAAACGTAGGATATGACTGTGGATACAGGTAGAAGAGCTAGATCAAACGGGTCCGCAAGGATCGAAGTTGGCTTCAAAGTTGGAGGAGAGAGAAGTAGTTGAAGCATCAAGTAGATTGGGGCGATAATGGTGATGGTGACACCTTGGAATATGATGCCAAACGTTCCAGTCCTCCATGAAAGTTAGACATCTATCGGCACCTTTTAACGAACTATCGTAAACACATACCAACTCAAGATGGTGCCTCGGCTTCCAACCCTCAAGCCTTCAAGAGCCATCAGGTACCATGCAGCACCAAACTGTGCCGCCAGATATCCAAAAGCAAGCAAGGCCTCCATGTCGATTCCGTGCAGGTCAGGGTTACTTCTCAGCCCTTGAGAGAAGAACTCGAGGAGGACTTGGATCAAGGAATCGAAATGGGCAATACCAGTGCCGTGGTTTGAGAATGACCCTACGAAGTCGGACATGTCCAGAATACACTCTCGTGAAGAGGAAGCGGGTTCAACAACGCAAACGCTCAAGGCATCGAAGAAGCCATGATGGTATGCTGTAAACATGCTACCGTAGCCTCCGAGGAGTGCGCAGCCTAACAAAAGGCAGAGTGTAATTGTAGAACTCATTTCAGGAAATTTAGATGAGAGTGCCTTCTGGTGATGGTGATATTGGCAAAGTCTCACGCAAGAAAAGAACCGATTCTGTGCAAGATAGTTGTAGAGAATTTCTGTCTCGTGTAGTTGGTGCTTTGCAGTCTGTCTTCCCTTCCTCTCTGAAACCCGCAAAGCGGTACTGATGCGCATTCGGCTTTCAAGATACCCCGAAGCCGCCTAGGCATACGTTGAAGCCAGCCATTTTCAGCCTAGATTGCGAAATTCTCCGTCGCAAGGTTGAATGGAGGCTGTTGAATCACTGCAAGCATGTAGAAAACATGTGAATGCGTAGAGCACGTGAAAGAGTTATTGATTGCCTAAAATAGAAATGTCCGGCTTCAACAGAACCATCGATGTTGTTCCCTTCAGGGTCTCCCCTCTCTCTCCATGACGTTGTCGCGAACAATTCGCACTCTAATCCCAATTGGGATCCCCTTTGCGACCTGCATTAGCCCCGGCGCGTAACATGACTGCCGATCCATCAAGGCCTGGTAGCACACAGCGGTACCTGTCAACTCCGAAGGATGCCATGTCTACCCATGTACTTGTTGTAACGAGCTAAGACATGTTCACATGGGAATCAGATGCAACTTTTACACACCCAATGCGTCGAGGTCTAAATCTTACATTCGCTATATAGCCTGCATTCTCTATTTAGGTTGGTCGACTCTCTACCAACTGAAGCTGTTTATCACATTTATCAACCATAAGGCTTATTATATAACCATCACTGCATCTATTTCAAACATGACGATTGTATCCAAACTCATCACTTTTCCAAACCTCACATTGGCTGCAATAGCGGAGTCACTGCTTGCCATCAAGTTATTTCCTGACTATTATAGCTCCCAAAGCCATGTGGCTGCTGTGGCAACCATCCTGTTCGTCAACTATGCCTTCGGAATCTTCTTCTGGTTACTATTGTATCCGATTCTCCTTAGTCCTCTGCGCCGTATTCCTGGCCCAAGAGTAAGTAACTCAACTCTCCCATGACAGCGGTTTCGCACTTCAACATATGTGTCTATGATCTGTGTAAAACAAGACTCAACTCTGACTTGTATATCTTACAGGCGTACTTGAGTGCAGCTCATAGAGCCCTCGTTGTCAAAGGCAGGCCCTCGGGTGACCTATTCCTAGATATCGTGGAACAGTATCCTCGGCAAGACCTCATTTCGCTCAACGCACTCCGAAACCAAATATTTGTCACCAATCCTCGCCTGCTAGCCGACGTTCTGGTTCATAGATGTTATGACTTTGCTAAACCGACAAGGATCAGCTCTTTTCTGCGACACATCCTGGGTGACGGCCTCATCATTGTGGAAGGCGACCAGCACAAGTTCCTCCGCAAGAACACCACGCCTGCATTCCACTTTCGACAGATCAAGAACTTATACCCGATGATGTGGAATAAGGCGGAAATTTTGACAAGAACACTAAACCAGGAAATCTCTGCTACTCGATCGCCTATCATAGAACTGAGCACTTGGGCAAGTAAAGTCACCCTCGACATTATTGGAATTGCTGGCCTGGGTCGCAAGTTTGACGCAGTCGAGAAGAAACAAGATCCACTTGCTGGTATATACGAGGAGCTTCTGGAGCCAGATCGGGAAAAGCTCATCTTTGCCATGATGGCCTTGGCCCTCGGTCTCCCTTTCGTTCGTCTAATTCCGTGGAAGATGAATGATCTTTTTAATCACTTGACCGGTTCGTTAAACAAGATCTGCCGGCCAATGATTCAAGAGAAGAGGGTCGCCATCACGGAAAAAGAGGATGACCACTTCGATGTTTTGTCTCTTCTCATAAAAACCAACAACTTCTCCGACGAAGCTTTGAAAGATCAACTCCTGACTTTCCTGGCTGCTGGGTAGGTAAACCCCCCGTGCTTGTCTGTGCCGACTCTTACAAGTTTCCAGACACGAAACAACTGCATCTGCTCTCACGTGGGCGTGTTATCTACTAACCAAACACCCGGAAATCCAGCAAAAGCTTCGAGACGAAATATTCGAGGCCTTACCTCAAGATGTAGAGAATGATCCGACGATTGACCTCGCTGGCATTCTAGAGCCGCTTCCCTATTTGAATGGCATCATGCACGAGACGTTGCGCCTCTACCCGACAGTACCTCTAACCATGAGACAAGCTCTCTGCGACACGCGAATCGGCGATCAGTTCATTCCCGAAGGCACTGACATCATCATTTCGATCTGGTACATCAACCGTTCACCCGAGATTTGGGGTCCAGATGCAGGACAATTCCGTCCAGAACGTTGGATCACAGAGGAAGGAAAACCGAATCAGAATGGAGGCTCCAGCAGCAACTACGATTTCGAGACATTTCTGCATGGGCCACGGAGCTGCATTGGACAGGGATTTGCAAAGGCTGAGATGCGTTGCCTACTGGCTGCTATGGTACGGGCCTTCTCGTGGACGCTGGCGATGGATGATGGGCTGGTGTTGCCGAGAGGGGTCATCACTATCAAGCCAGAGAACGGGATGTATCTGAAACTGACGCCGTTGAAACCATCTATTTGATTCAGTTTTGAGGATAGAACTCTGTATTTGATGCATATTTGGCTAGTTCAATCCAACCTTCCATACCAATCACGTCCACCAAGGGACGGTACCGTAGTACCAGATGGCAATCAACACAACCGTGACCAGGAGTGACCATTTGGCAACAAATCCAATGAGTAGCTAGACGTATCGAAGTTTAATGACATGAAGCGCTCGCACATCTAGGCGGCCCAATGAGTTTCAATCTCAAGCCGGGAGTTCAACCCTCACCGTTCTGGCAGGCAACTCGACCTTTCCTGAATCTGGCAGCTCCCCAGCCTGTACCGTCTCTAAAACGCCCATTTTACTCTCATTGTTATCAACATCCACAGGACTTGATTTGGAATTTCCGTCGAGTTCCGCCTTTTGGAACCCCGAGTCAGTGTTTGGCGTCTCCTCAGGTGCTTTCTGCGCTTTCTTCTTGCGAAAGAAGAACCAAGCGCCAAGCACAAGCGCCAAGGCCACGACGGAAACACCAACCCCGATGCCCGCCTTCGCCCCGGTTGAGAGAGCTCCTCCACCTCCTCCATTGGAACTGTCCTTGGAGCTCGAGCCCCCTTCGTCTCCGGTGTCGTCTCCACTGTCGTTGCCATCATCTTTACCTGATCCCCAAGCTTCTAGCTGGGCTTCATCCGTGGGTGTGCTGGGCTTCCGCTCTGTCTCAGGCTTAGTGTGGTTACCAACACACTTGTACGAGCCCTTGACGATGTTATTTAGAAAGTGTTCATCAAACCATGAACAATCCATCACGTCATCCCCGACGAGGTAGAAGTCTCCCGCCACTGTCTCCATGCTGAAAAACTCGACGTTGGTAAAGGGCCCCGTCATGTTGATCTTGTCCGCCGTCTTGAGGAGGTTCGCTGTCACGTTGCGCAGGCGTGGGTTCGCGTGGATCTCGAGGTCTTTAACGTAGTCGAGACGGGGCAGCCAAAGGTCATTCAGCGCGACATTGTCGTCAATGCCGAGCGTACAGTTCGCTGTCTCCAGGCGCGGGAGGTAGAGCTCCGAGAATAGATTCGATGTAAAGTTCAGCTTGCCGAAGAACCTCCAGTCGCCGTGGACTTGCTTCAGCTTGGGAAGGCTGATGTCGATCAAATCCCGGAAGATGCCGCCTGTGTCCTTGGCAGAGATCAGGGGGGATTCGTGGCTGCGATTTCCGAGAAACTCCAACTCTGGAAGGGAGACCGATGCATCGCGCCCATTATTTTGGATTTGCACAAAGCTCGCGTTAGCCAATGGCATTGAAATGTAGTCGAGATCTGGATTGGAAAATATTTTGATGGCAAAGTTAGCACGTTTAAGGCTCTTCAGCAGTACCTGCTTCAGTCCTTGGTTGCCCTTCACGACCACATACCCGACTCGATCAGCTGAGGACGTCAGATAGCTGCCCTCGAAGAAGTCAATGTCGGTCACTTGGAGAAACCATACGTAAGAGGCGTTCACGTAGAGGTTAGAGGCTTGCATCTTGTCATCGCCATGAACAATAAAGGAGCTCGTCACATTCAGCTCCGGGGCCGTGTTCAGCGCCACTCGGGCCCATGGTCCGTAGACGCCGATGGAGTAGGTGCTCTGCAGAGCCTGCAGCGACATGTTGAGCCATCCCGAGGGCGAATCGTCTTCAGAAGGACCGTAGACGAGCAACCCGTCGCTGATATTCTTGAGGGTCGAGCTGTAGATGGTGACGTGGTCGTTATCGGCGAGGGTGTTGTCGAATTTTAGTTCGCCATCGATTTTGTCGATGCCCGTTAGGTTCACGTAACCCGTGAGGTTGGCGATTTCTAGGTCGCCGGTGTACGTTGCGCAAGCCTCAGCTATGCTCGAGACCTGGGTTGTTTCCGTCAATGTCAGGGGATCCTCGGCGGAGCAGGCTGCGACAAGTGTTAGCGAGAGTGGGTAAACAGGCCGTCAGCTTGGGGTGCTCACCTGCCCTGGCAGAAGTGATGAGTCCAGAAAGCAGCAGGACAAGCCTCAGCCAGGCCGTAGCCCGCTTCGGATTGCTTGCAGTCATTGTCGTCAAAGCCCGTTAGCTGGTGTAACTGAGAGAGGTGCGAGAAAATAAACAACACACGCCGGAGCAGCGGAGGGGATGAAGGGGGGAGAGCCTTGATTACTTTGTGTCCCAGGGATGGGGCCTTTTCCATGCCCGAGTCTGCCTTTCTCAATATTATTTATGCTTATTTCAGAACGTGGCGTTCGCGGCTGAAGAGACAGGGACCTCTTCAGATAATACCCATGCTTCGGTCCGGCACTGATTACTCTACGATAGTATAGCATTAAAATGTAAAAGAGAAGCTGCATTGGTTACACAATATCGAGACTGCTGTCCTCCGCGGTTTTACATCTTAACATGTGCTCGCAATTCCTTTCAGGCTACGATCAAACCTCCAACGGTCTGTTATGCCGTTATGAACCCGTTGCCAGCCGCAGATGATGGGTCGCCTTGGCATCTAGAAACTATCGAATGGGGCGCCCCACGATGCCTTTGATTCGGTAGAGACAAGGCGAAATTGGAGTGGCTGAAAATAAGACTGCATGTGACGACCTCCACACTGGTCTCGATCCTGCATTCTTATCTTGCACTTTATCTTGATAGATCAATGGTGTCTTTGAGGTCAGAGTTTGCACCTACGTCCAGGTGAGGCCGCGGATCTTGATGAAATTACACCTCCAAGTTCTGAAAGCTAAATACAATATGCTTCGCTATCGCAAGGTAGGGAGGTAGAAAGACTTGGCCCCATCCCATGGCGCGCACTTGAAGCCCGGTATTGGGATGAAAGGTAAGGAAGGCGATGTAGCGAGACAGAGATCATACAACCCTGACAAATCTTTGTGTTCATTGATGCAAGCCAGATTCTGCGCATCATGTCTCCACTGTTGGAGAACCACTTGCGAGGCAAGACTTCAATGGTCTTTGTGATGAACGACAAACATTGACTCCTGCGGTACTTGTCTAAAGATGAGTCTGTAACTGCTTCCAAGCAGCGGAAGCTTAGCAGTATCACTGCGAAACCATTTACCATTCGAAGAACCAATCGTGGTAGAGATGTTTTACCCCAGAGTATCAGCCACTTGGCCTCGCAACCCACCCCGGCGTCCCAAGCTCGCATGAGCCAAGGTCTGGTGGGGCAAAGACATCAACTCATGGACAGGTGAGAGTATAGAAAGATAGCTCTGCATATCGCTAGAGAAGCTAAGGATACCACAAGAACAATAAATCTTCTTCTGGATCATAGCGGCGACGTATCTGCTGCGGACATTATGGAGACGCCCTTATTAATCGCGGTGGTTTGTAGAAGCCCTCTACTCCCCCTTCTACTAGAATATTCCAATCACATACTATTTTAAGCTTAATGCATTCAAAGTTCATGATGATGCTACAACCCAACCACCCGAATGCATCCTGTTTCACCTCGTCTCAAACCAGGAGCAATTCCCAATCACGGGTCTCGCAGAGGAAGTCTAGAACTTACCCAGAAGATGCACTAATTGCATGCAGAGTTTCATCAAAGCAACTGCCGTTCGGGCCATCGCCACCTCGAGGAACTGCCCGACCGTCCTGAAATCCTTGGCTGACATCAGGGTGGACCGCTCCAATGCTACGCGCTACCTGGCGCAGCTGTGAAACAGGATGTGACAATCGTGAGAAAGTTTACAACGGGCACTTGATAGAAATGTTGTTAGAGAACCTTCTTTTTGTCCCCGCCCTGACACAGGCGATGTGACATCGCGTGTGGCCGAGGTGCGTCGGGTTAGAAACCTGTCTGAAACGGAAGTGTCTGAGCTGGCAACCTAGGGGGCACGGTTGATGGCTATAAACGCACTTTTAAGAGCCACAGCAGATGGAGCATATAAGGCCTGGCTGTCGTCGCGATTGAACAGAATCCAGATTTTGGATATCAATCACTGCGTGACTGAGCCTGTTCATTCCTTCGACAACTGTTTATATCTGCTGGCAGATTTCTTCTTTTCTCCTTTTTACATTCAACATGAAGGTCCTTCTTTCCCTGTCTTTACTTGTTGCAGTCACCTTTGCGCAAGACGGGTACGACTTTCGAACCCCTTGAGATGACAGGATTTAACATATTGATAGTTGCGGCTTTCCCGATGGACCCGACTGTGTATCGCTGGGCGAGGGTGCGAATGGGCTAGAGCAGTTTGCCGATGACGGATGCTGTTTACTCCCGATCCGATGCGGCAATGGTGATGGCGGTGAGAGGTGTGAGAGGGTTGCTGTCGCTGGAAACAATAACAACGGAGCTGGAAACAACAACTCTGGCAACAACAACAACAACAACAACGGTAACAACAATGGTAACAATAACGGCAACAACGGCAATGGCAACAACAACAACAACGCTGGCAATGGCAATGCCGGTAACGAAGGCAATGCTGGAAATGCCGACGACGAAAACTGCGGCTTCCCCAACGGCCCTGACTGCGAGTCCCTCGGTGAAGGCGCCAACGGCCTAGAACAGTTTGCCGATGACGGCTGTTGTCTCCTCCCCTTCCGTTGCGGAAATGGCGACGGCGGCGAGCGATGCGAGCGTGTGCCTGTTGCTGCCAACAAGAGGGTGCGCTCCCTCCGGGTTCGACGTGCTCACAACCGCGAACTCAAGAAGCCTCTTAGTGTTCGGGACCGGAAACGTAGGATGCTTGCACGTCCTCGCATTCACTGAAATGCTTGTATCCAGGGTGTCAATAGCACGTGTTCAAGTACCTTTGCTAGTCAGGGTATTGACAAGAGATCATAGCCATGAGAATGTATCGGAGACCTCACAAGGTTACTTTTTTACGGTATTGAGTTTTAATGCCGTCATGTATTGAAAACCGCACCTTTTGCTATTGTGATTGATGGACTTTGAGAGTCGCCATTGATAATGATAACAATAAAGAAACTGGTTTTTCAGTCTTAAACATGTTAGATCATCCCCTACCATACTCTCGCCATAGATGGTTACTATACTAATCTCCAATCACACGCGTTTATCCCATCAAGGGCCGGGCTTCAGCTATAACAAAGAATATAATATTAATACTTTATAGCATTATATCCTAATGCTAACACC